>VYZW01033848.1:0-39227 GCA_013401315.1 Balaeniceps rex
TGCTTAGTTGCCGACTGGGGCTAAACCACAACACCTACTTTACCCATTCCCCTGCTCACAGCTGCAAAAGAACCACAGACATCTTGTATTTCTCCTCCTGGAGCACAGCATCACAGGCACCTCCTTCCTCACTTCTCCCACTCATCTGGCACCCACACCATAAACGCTAGCCAGTCAAATGGCATTCCCAGGTTGGCAAGGACTTACAAATTGACAGCTTTATGAATATGTGAGGTTAGTCTTGCCTGTCTCAGCTAAAGCCAGCTGCATCCACCAAGGGAGGAAATGCAGCCCCCAGCAGGAGGAAGAAACGCTGGGTCAGATGCCTGCATGGATGATAAGCCTTTCCAAGCTAGAGGGCAAATCAAGGGCACAGGGGATTCAGGACCGTGTAGCTGGCGGGATGGAAACTTTAACTAGCCAATATTGTGTCATGGCCTATCTCATTTGCAATTAAAGGCAGGTATGCAGTGGGAGAGGTGAATTGTTGGCAGTTCCTCAAGCCCTTGAAGTTCCAGAGCAGACACTCAAAAAAAGTCCTAAGACGGGCTGCCCTGCTGTCAGGCTGGCGCACAGCAGCCCATAATATCCGCAGAGGGAAATAAATCACTAGCACAGCTGTTGTTTGCACATGCATCCTACAAGCAACTCATGCAAATCTTCCAGTGCTGCTTGCTGTTTCCTACAGTAATTAGCAAGTAGTAATTATCACATCCCAAGAACCACAACATGTCATCAGGACAGTGCACAGACCCAAAATAACCTGCAAAGCCAGCACTTCCCACCCTAACTTACTTCTTTACGCTGTACATATTGTTTTTGCCTTGTTTCACACTTCACTTAGATGCTTAGTTCAGACCCTAATTATGCTTTGCAGATGATTAAAGCACCTCTGCTTCTGGGTACAGAAACACTCCCCAGGCCACAGTGTAATTGTCTAGGAAACACTGCCTGCCTGCCATGACTCCTAGGTGTAGCTTGGCTAATTGAGCTCCTTGTAGTTGGGTTAGATGCATGTATGGGGTTTGCGTGGCAAGGTTTTGGTAGCGGGGGAGCTACAGGGGTGGCTTCTGTGAGAAGCTACTAGAAGCTTCCCCTATGTCCGATAGAGCCAATGCCAGCTGGCTCCAAGACAGACCCGCTGCTGGCCAAGGCCGAGCCAATCAGTGACAGTGGTAGTGCCTCTGTGGTAACATATTTGAGAAGGGGGGAAAAAACAACGGAACACAAAACTGCAGCTGGAATGAGGAATGAAAATATGTGAGAGGAACGACTCTGCAGACACCAAGGTCAGTGAAGAAGGAGGGGGAGGAGGTGCTCCAGGCGCCGGAGCAGAGATTCCCTTGCAGACCATGGTGAGGCAGGCTGTCCCCCTGCAGCCCGTGGAGGTTAGCGGTGGAGCAGATATCCACCTGCAGCCCATGGAGGACCCCATGCTGGAGCAGGTGGATGCCCGAAGGAGGCTGTGACCCTGTGGGAAGCCTGCACTGGAGCAGGCTCCTGGCAGGACCTGTGGAGAGAGATGAGCCCACACTGGAGCAGGTTTGCTGGCAGGACTTGTGACCCCATGGGGGACCCATGCTGGAGCAGTCTGCTCCTGAAGGACTGCATCCCATGGAAGGGACCCACGCTGGAGCAGTTCATGAAAAACTGTAGTCCGTAGGAAGGACCCACACTGGAGAAGTTTGTGGAGGCCTGTCTCCCATGGGAGGGACCCCACACTGGAGCAGGGGAAGAGTGTGAGGAGTCCTCCCCTGAGGAGGAAGGAGCGGCAGAGATGACGTGTGATGAACTGACCGCAACCCCCATTCCTCGTCCCCCTGCACCACTCAGGGGGAGGAGGTAGAGAAAATTGGGAGTGAAGTTGAGCCTGGAAAGAAGGGAGGGGTGGGGGAAAGGTGTTTTAAGATTTGGTTTTATTTCTCATTACCCTACTCAGTTTCAATTGGTAATAAATTAAAATTATTTTCCCCAAGTCAAGTCTGTTTTGCCCATGACAGTAATTGCTCAGTGATCTCCCTGTCCTTATCTTGACCCACAAGCTTTGTGTTATATTTTCTCTCCCCTGTCCAGTTGAGAAGGGGAGCGACAGAGCGGCTCTGGTGGGCACTTGGCACCCAGCCAGGGTCAACCCACCACAATGCATCAGCTCATCTCTAATGTGCAGTAACTGCAAATCAATTGGTGAGGCTGCACTTGGAGATAATTAGAAAATAAAGCACCAAAGAGTTTTCTCCATGGCACCTCCCACAAAGAGGGAAAAAAAGACTGTTTTGTTCATCCCTGACTGCAGTGGGGAGCTGCTGCTTTCTTCACAGCAGGCTCCCAGGGGATCCATTCCCTGTTCCGTGCCACGGCATGCAAAGCAAATCTAAATTAGACATGCTACACGGCATGCAGCCATGTCTCCTGACTACAGCAGGATCAGAGAGAGCTATAATCCCAACAAGGTGGGTTAGAGTCCATTAATGAATGCTGTGGGGAAGAAATCCGGCCAGATTTGGATGGCTTGATAGAGAGCAAGCAGAGCTCCCAAGGCTGGAGAGACAGAATGGGACTGGTCCAAGGCTTCTCAGGGAAAATTATCGAAGCCCAGGTGGGGTAAGGAGTGAAAACCAGATGAGGAAGGAAAGAAAGCACTGGAGGATGGTGTTCTACCTCCTTTCTCACCTCTCTCCACAGTTCTTGGCCCTGTAATCTCCATGTAACTTAGCACCATCTTCTGAACAAGAGAACCACTCCTGCTTTTCGGATAGCTCGTTGCCTCTAAGTGTTTAAAGCATCTTTAGGCTCCTGGATTTTATGCCTAGCAGCCCTGGAAGGGTATGGGATGGCATTGGCACAGCTGAGACTATGGATCTAGCTCCAGTAGTGTGTGCAAAGTCTTCCCGTTCACTGCTGGCATCCAGCTGCAACAGTCCCAGCCCCAACATCCACAGGACATACTTGTCAAAAAAAAAGATCCTATTGCTTTGGATAGAGCAAGAAGAGTTACAACAACTGCATAGCAAAGGCAGATGAAAAGTGCGTACTCTCAGCCCCCTCATTTATGCTGTGCTTTTTATGGGCTTGCAGAGCTGGGAGGACTTCACATACCAATATGGATTGGTTTGACCAAGAGCAGCAAGGGGTTATAAATGCTCTCTCCTACAAACATCTAGAAGCTCAGCATTTCTCCTTTGTGTCCTGCCCAGTGCCTGCTGGGCCTCTTGTGGGAGCTGCAAGGGAGCTCAGTGCAGAGTAGCTCTCACTGTGATCCTGATGGCCAGATTTTCCAAGTGGGCACCCAAAACACCAGCCCCCTGCAGTTTTGCTGGAGTTAATTAAGCAGCAGCCTCTGCACCGCATTGTTCTGCATGCATGCCCTGTTCTGAGCCAGCTTCGTCAATATCAGCTCCTGTCTTGCTGAGCAGGGTGGTAACTTATTTTTCTAGTATAGCAAACCAATTTCTTACCACATCAGTGGCAGCGTGGGGCATGCATGCTCTCAGAGGGCTCCCAAGGACCTGCTTTTACACCGTTTCTGAAGGTGTGATTTTTGTTTAAGTTGCTCAGTGTTGAGTTAGGCACCTGGGAGGAAGTGGGAAGGGGATCCTCTTGGTTTTGGAGGGAAATACAATGATGCCCCCAGTCTGTGGGACCCTGGCAGGGCTATTGGTGCTCTAATAGGGTAGCCAAGCTCCCTCTGGGGTTGCCTTTCATGGGGCTGCAGCGCTTTTGGAGGGGGGCTTGGGAAAAGAGAAGGGTGAGATGTTTTCTGTTACTGGCAGAGTTGCAAATGTATGTGTGCAGGAGCACCTGGTCTGCTGTAGGCTGTCATTCACAAGACGCGGAATAAGTGACAGCCTGGTTTAGTTGATACGGCCATGGGGAGGACAGGGAGATGCACGTGCACTGTCAAGCCTGTCCTGCCCCTGTTGTGTGACAGCAGAGAAGTTGCTCACATTTGTGTGGTCCGGCTCGCTCAGTGATGCTGGGGCAGTGGCTGTCTTTATACCAGACCTATTGCAAGGCGAAGCTGACTTTAACCAAGGTCCATGAGTGCTGGGCTAGGCATGATGGTTATGGAAGTATTCAACTGCATTGTGTGCTCTTATTTAAGCTATGTAATTCAGATGCAGGTTCTTAAAAGTAACTTCTCTTAGGTGAATGACAGCCAGTTAAGGAGTTTGTCTGAAAATGTGAGTGTCCACTCCCCACACAGAGAACTCAGTGATGGTTAACAACGTTAGGAGGGTTTTCTAGGACAAGCCAGTCAGTGCATGCGTCTCCTGTCCCTCCCTTGCTCACTCATGCCCTTACAAGGAAGCAGGCAAGACTTCTCTGCCTTCAGTATGTTATCACAGGAGGATGTCAGTGTCTAGTTGGCAACGTCAAGGTGTCCTTTGCTCACAGATTCTCCAAAATCTCCCCATCCTGATGAGAGCCTACTCTGCACCGGAAGAAATGTGCTGCTCCCGTCACTGATGTGATGGTACCCTCGGCTCGATTACTATTTCCCTTCCCCAAGATGAACATTGAACACTTCAACTTCCCTGCTGTTGTGTTAGCTGAGAGCACATCCAAGGATCACAGATATGTGAGGCTTTGGACAGCCTCACACTGGTGGCTTTGTACCTGCTGGGTGAGCACAGAAGCATGATGGGCACTTGTATCTATAGCCAAAATCTGGCTGTTTTCTTTGCCTGGAGGTTTTGGGGGTCTCCTAAGCCTGCTAGTGGAAGGAGGCTCAGATTCATAAGCACAAGTGTAAGGACTGGTCAGCACAGGAGGAGGTGGTGTTGTAAAGCCCCCTCCTAGGGAGAAGCTTTGCTAGTCTAAAGACAGTATCTCGTTGCAGGTTAGTAGTGAGTTAAATTTCTTGGGCGGTTTTAAAGGCTTCTCTTTTAGTTCCATTTTTTTCAGGAAGCAAATTATTGGGAAGTGTTTATTTAGACTGAGATTTAGGTCTCACCCACAGAAGGATATTTCTGCTAGTCACCTCTTGTTCTTTGCTATTGCTTCATCTCCAGCAGTGATTACTGGTGGTATGGTTTGCAGTGCCCCAGCAGTTGCATGGAGTTCTGCACCGAAGGTGCAGATAATACAGTCAGTGATGAGAAATCATAGAAGGAAATACCTGACGTGAACATCAGCTTGTTCTGAGGTGAAGAAATCATGAATATTCAGGGCTTCTGTGCAAGAAGTTTGACTAAACTGATTTCTGCTTTCAAGCTTGTTTTGGGATGCATAAACCAGCAGCAATTTCTTAGAAAAGCTCTTATCCGAAGATGGGCACTGTTTCTTGACTGCTGTTGTTTGCTAGAAGTGAGTAAAATGTTTGCTCCTCTGGCAAGATTAGTGTTTTAATCTCACCTTAAGCAATCAAAGAAGACAGACATCAAGTGCTATTCCCTGCCAGAGCTTTACTGTGAATGGGTGTAAAGGCATGGATGGGAAGGCCTGCCCATACACAAGCTCCCCATCCCTTCTCCTTTCCAGTTGAATTCAGTCTTCTCCTGAAAAGTGTGATAAAGCTCTTAAGGGATCCTTATCCTGAGGGCACTGGGCAAATCCCTTCCTCCAGTCCTCATTTTGATTACTCAGGCTAAGCAGGGATGAAAGGCTATGCTAAGCCATAGTCCAACAGACCACCATTCGTCTTAGAGCAAAGCAACACAGATGGAAGCCCAGACTAAGCTGCTGCTTCTTCCTAGGACTGTCAGGTTCCTTCCAGGGACAGATGACAAACTCTCCAGGTACCTTTCTTCAAATTTCCAGTGACCTTCCCTTGTCTCCCGTTACAGAGACCCATCAGGCTCTCACACCTGCACAACAAATCAACAAGTGGGCACCCCAGTCCTGCTTCTCCCTCTCTCTCCTCCTTTTCCCAGTGTCTCCATGCCTGCCTTAGGCCTCCCAGAGTTGCTATACAAATTACAGCTCCCCAAGTGTCTTGCTGCCTGAACAGGTCTGCAAATGATTGGCTATTTACTGCAGGCACAGCTGAAAGGAAGGCACCAAAATCTCCTTATCTGATGAAACTGCTTGCTAAGCCAACAGTTTCATGACTACTGGCCAGCACATTTCTCATCAGTACAGTAAGCATGTCAAGCTAGTGAACTGCCAGATGCCAATGTCATCACAGCAACCCAGCCACCAGCCAGTTGGGTGTCGATCCCATAACCCCGCAAAGGGTTTTCTTTGGCTCAAATCCCACAAGCCAGATCCAGTGAACCAGACAGACTTGGCCCTTGGTAGCACAATCTCATGGTTGCAGGGAAGAGCAGGATAAGTCTCAGGGAAAGGGAAAAAAGTTGGGAAGAGATCTGGAGCAACTTCTGTAGGAGGAATGACTGGCTGAGCTAGGACTACCCAGCCTGGGAAAGGGCGGCTGAGGGACAGGAGAGAGATCTAACATCAGGAGTGTCTGGAGAGTGTGAACAGAGGACGACTCTCTGCTCTTCTCTTTTGAGTTCAGGATCTAGGCAATGATAAATTAAACCATCATGTGAGAAGCCAGCTAACAAAAGGAGATAGTTCTTGTGTTGGGTGGGAGAACTTCTTGGTAGAGGATACTGTGGAAGCTAGCATCTGACACAACTTAAGGTGGCAATTGGATAAAAATTAAAAAAAACACTGAGGCTTATCAGAAACAAGTAAGGCCTATAGCTGCATACTGCAGGAGGCTGGAGGAACATTTTGGGGGAAAATATAATTGGGTGCTTACCCCAGTCTTGTACTGTTCCCAAGCATCTGCTGTCAGGCATTGTCAGAAGGCAATAAGCAGAAGGACAAGTAACCAGGAAGCAGCCAGCAGTTGTGAAGCAGTGATATATGGAGGGCAAGGAAGCAGGATGAAAAAAAATTGTGGGAAAATCACAGGTGCGTCACATTTCTCGTGGCCTTTCATCTGGGAAGACCATAAGCTGCTTTGTGAATTGCTCTGGATAAAAGCAGGGCAATCCAGCAGATGCCCATCTGCGTGGCAATCGTGAGAACAGATCTGTGATAGTGTGGTACTGGTCCTGTGAGCACAAGCACAGGTAAATAACATTACTGTCAAGTCCCTATGAGGGCAACAATACCAATTCTGTACTTCTGGGTCTGAGATGCAGTTCATCTGTGTATACAGACCTTTTCCTTCTTGGCTCGTACAACATGGAGAGGCAATACTAGCAATGCTGAGCCCTTCCTTCTCTCTCTCTCTGTCAGAGGAACAAGACATCACACAGAAGAGCTTTGTCGTGCTCGACTTGCACAGCTTACAGATGCCCTTTTCCAGTACCTGGAAGTATGGGATTTTGGCATTAGCCATCCTCTTGTTCCTGGTGGCCCTGACCATCTTAACTTGCCAGATGTGTCAGCTCCAGAAATGCAACAGGACTGAAAAAAGTAAGTATTGGGCAACAGTGCTCAGCAGCCACTGGGAGCCTGCATTTCTGCTACCCTTTCAACAAGCATCTTCCACCCTGGACCAAACACAGGAGCTAAGCAATGTCCTCAGCTTTTATGCTTCCAGCTGCCACCATTTCTGTCATAGTCACTCTGTGGTAAGCTGCATGTCCAAGATCTCCATTACCTGATCCAAGACAGGTAAGGGAGCAGGTTCCTCTTGTTAAAATGAATTTGGCTCTGTGTACAAGAAGACAAGAGGTGGGAAACTGGGGCAGGTCACCTCTCCTGGTTGTTACCTGCAAGGGGAAGAAAGGAGGCACACATTACAGGATCCCACAACCATGTCCTGCCCATACAGTTGTTGTAGCCTTGCTACAAGCCAGCTGCTTCTTCACCGGGCCAGAGACATAAGCACGGCTTCCTCTGTCCTCTCCAGCCCAACTGTTATCTTATGCCCCAGGTGATGCCAGGCTCACTAGCTCTTCCTCACTGTCCGTAGTCCTTCCCAGCCTCCTGTCACCCAGCCTCAGCAACCTGACCCTGCTTGGATGGCTTTTACAAAAGAAAAAATAAAATAAAGTAAAGTAAAATAAAATAAAATAAAATAAAATAAAATAAAATAAAATAAAATAAATTAGCGCTCTCAGATGCTTCTTCCTCCTCTTCCCTTCTCAGCTGTGCAAGGTCACAAGCTGTGACTATGGCTCACCCCACTTCTGTCTTCCAGAAGCATCAGGCCCAAGTGCCATCTGAGCACAGCTTGCTAGACTGCTCCAAGATGCATTTTTATTGCAAGCAGGTCGTGAGGCTGTCCCAGAAAGTCTAAATCATATGGTATTCACAGCAAGTGGTCAGTGCCAGCACCCTGCATGATGGCAATGTTAACACTGGACCCTTCAGCAGGTCCCACTAACAAGGTCTTGTTGGTGACAACACTGTCCCTGCAGGAAGAGAGGTTGAGTGGGGCCATAGGATCCACTGTCCTCCTACCCATGCCCCAGGTGTTGGGGGAAGAAACACTTCCCACCGAATTGGGATCTTTCCCAGCTGGACTAACCTTTCCCTCCAGGACAGGGCTGTGCATGAACTAAAGCAAATGTAAGTGTAAGACCGTGTGACAGCAACGTCTTCATCCACTGCACTAATTTTTGGGGTACCCTATCTAAATGTTCTGCTTTCCAGAGACAGGATCCTCAGGGTTTTTTAAACTCTGGGCTCTCTAAAGGCTTTCACAAACTACCAAAAAAAAATGCCCACTCCAAGACTCTCATCATCATCTCCAAATGTCATCATCTCCAAATGTCATCATCTCCAAGCTGGATGGCACTTACTCAGCTTTTCTTTATTCCCACAGAGAAGAGATGCCACAGCGAAGGCTGGGTTAGGACAAAGGCAAAGAACAGCATTTGGGGGAAGAAAACACCACCTCTTCTGCATGACGCTGCTAAGCAGAGCAATGCAGATGTCAAGGCAAGTACACTGATGCTAGGGCAAAGTCAAGAGCCATCCTCATTTTCAGAAACCCCACAGGGTCAAACAATGGACTGACTGACAGTCCAGTAGAAAACGAGACCCCAGAACCTGTGGTAAGAAAACATACAAAGAGAGAGACTCTCCAGCTGAAAGGAATGGAGGGAGAAGCAAAGTAGAATAGAATAGAATAGAATAGAATAGAATAGAATAGAATAGAATAGAATAGAATCTATATAAAATAAAATATATCTATATAATATAAAATATTGCTCTTCCACTTAAACAGAAACTCTTCACATGTGGTAACAGGCCCCTGTGTGTGCCAGGAGCACACATCCATTTGTCCCTATTTCCCTGGCAGGACTAGACAGTCACAGAGACACACAACAGGGAAGAGGGGAGCAAAGTACTGATGCATCAGGTCAGCAGCCAGCCCCACTGCCATGATTTCACAGGTATTGCAGCCCACCCACACCACCTGTGTGCTCAGTCCCCATCCTCCATTGCCCCTCAGCCTCCCAGAGGGTACTAGAAGTAGCCTGGGTAAGTTCTGGGTGGCAAATTCAGATTTTGACATCTCGTAAATAGGGCTGCTGGGATGCTTCAGCTCTTCACGCCACAAGCAAAACACAGCAGATGGGTATCACAGTGTGCAACAGGTTTCCAGGTGCATTAAGGAGAGCTTATGAAGTCTGTTGCTGAGG
Organism: Balaeniceps rex; assembly: GCA_013401315.1. NCBI lineage: Eukaryota > Metazoa > Chordata > Aves > Pelecaniformes > Balaenicipitidae > Balaeniceps > Balaeniceps rex. Next base: position 9,555 of record VYZW01033848.1, read on the forward strand.
GAAGTGAAAACACTAGCAGAGCAACTCCTGGGGAAACTGTTGCAAAAACTCTCCTCTCACTTGATCAAAAGTTTGACTTCTACTTGCTCCTCCTTTATCCGTCTCTCAAATTTTTACTGAAAAAGAAGCAGTTGCAAATCCTTCCCATCCCCTCTCCCCCCACCATGACTGAAGAGACCCAGTTTCTTCTCCACCTCCAGCCTGTGTCTCTGTTACTGGATGTGGTTTCCAGTCAAATTAATTCCTCAAGTTCCTGGTGACCTTCCCGCAGCTGGCCAGGGCTCACTGCAAGAGGAGGAAGCCCAGGCATGCAGCCCCGCTGCGGCAGCACTGTGGCGGGAAGAGAGCTGGCTCAGCAACAGGAGAGAGGAGCCAGCACCAAAATACCATCAGCAGCTGCTAAGTACAAAATGGCTATTAGAGGGTTGCAGCTGCTCCTCTCTAATTAAGAGAAGAGCCAAAGCCAGAAAGAAAAGCACAGTGAGAGGGGGGAAAAAGGCTGAAAGAGAACCTGTCCTGCATGACTGGGGGGTAAGAAAGCAGCTGCTTTGGTGTGCTTGCTCTCTCTGTTGCAGCACAGCTGTTGGGCTCTGCTGTGCATTTCACTCATCGTCCAGCCTGAGCTTACGCACGGCTCCCGAGCAAGGCCAGGCTCTTTCCAGCTTTTTCTTCCTCATGGTCTGAACCAGGACTAGATGCTTGCACCATGCCAGAGAGCCGACCTGCCAGGAGAGGGGAATGTGCGGGACAGTGGTGGTACCACACAAGCCCTCACGGGTCCCCTGGCTCTACTGCATAGGCACCAGGTCTAAACACACCTTCTTCTCTTTCTACCATTGCAGGAACAGGAGGTAAGTTCAACACTACCAGACTATAAAAGACCCATATTTCTCTTTTCCTCTTGTCCTCATTTTCCTTAGGTGGAGGTGTTACGAACTGAGCTGGACAAGCCATGCACCTGCCTCATCTCCTCCAGCAGGACTGAGGACTTCAGCAGCATGAGCAGCGATTCGGGGCTCCTGCCCCACTCCTGGGACACACTGAAGTTCTCCCTCCTCTACTGCAGTGAGCGATATGAGCTGCTTTTGACTGGCCTGGAGGCCCAGGGGCTGCCTAGCCACGGGTGTGCTGAGTCCGCCGTCTGGGTCTGACTGCTGAGGCAGGTCCTGTCCCACATCCCCACGCTTCAGTACATGGTCCAGGAGTGTCAAAGCCAGGTGGTGAAGAACTGCAACAGGCCAGCCTTTGGGGACCACTTCGTTTGCTCCCTGCAGGATGCTGAGGTGGAGAAGAGCACCCTGAAGCTGGAGGTGAGAACGGGTGCTAGCTCAGTAGACATAAAGAAGGGTGCCTTGGCCAGAGAAAGAAATGTGTAATGGCTTCTGGAGATGTCTCCTTCTCTTAGCCCTCTAAGGAACATAGAGGGAGTTAGTCACCAGGTCCTGTCAGAGTACAGCCAGCCGAGAGGTTGGCCTTTGGCAATATGAACAAGACCAAGATTGCCAATTACCATCAGCAGCAGCCAGAAGGGTCACAAAGCCTAGGATCCCTAAAACACTTTAGCTTTCAAAGGGTGCCCTACTAATTTCTTGGGCATTTTATTTTTGGGCTCTGCAGTATTGATGTAAGGGGGGATTTGATTTCCCTGAAATCTGTGTTTCCCGGCACTCTGTGTTCTCCCGTCCTTTGTCACAGGCATTCCCTGTGGAAATGTGCTTGGATGCACAGTCCTGCAGCAGGATCTGGCACAGAAACTAAGGCCTGGGGTAAATGCACAGCGCTGCAGTGGGTGAGCTGAGGGATATCATACAATGCAGGGAGAGTGGAGCTAGCTCTAATGGAGTGAACATGGTGAGCCGAAGCAGCCTACAACTACAGTTAGCCTCTTTTCCCTAACTCTTTGTTACTCTCACTTGGCTGCTTCTGACTTGCCTCACTTAATGCTGGTTTGGGTCTAGCTGCAGATGTACCTGTGAACGCCCAGGGATTTCAAATGTACACCATACCTTGGCAACAGATAGCTGGATAGCTGTGAGACATCCTCTAGACTGGGATGGATTTGAAATGTGTGCAGAGGGGACAGCAGTGAAGACATTACTGGTGAAATCCACAGCAGACAGGTCATTTTCCAATCAACTATTCCCTGCAAATGATCTGTAGACACCACGAGCCAGCAGTAAGAAAGGGTATGAAGCTGAAGTCTTTGTACTTTGAACCCCTTGCCACATTATACCATGGTGCCCAGGAGCTCAGCTGGAGGCAGAGGGAAGTGGATCACCCAGAAGTCTGGAGCTGCACCACCAGCAGGATAAAGACAAACCAGTACTGCAGAGTTGGTACAAACTCACAGGTCTCAAGGAGTTAGCTAGAGGTGTAACCAACCAGGGATAGGTGGCCTTTAATGGTCTCTGGCAGGTTTTCCTCCCTCCCAGGAGCAGCCAGAAATTGCTATTTCAAAAGACATCAGTGGACTAGATGGCTTGTAGATCTGAACCTGAATGGTGATTCCCACGTATTGCTGCAGATCTCATGTTCCTTGACAAGTGTCCAGTTGCACATTACTTCAAAGCCCCTTTGATCTGGCCATTAAGTTTTCCTGTGGTAGCAAGCAGCAAAGCCAGGGAGCTTAGACCAGACGTGAGAAATGGCCGCATGCTGGAGAGCCACATGTTGGAGAAACAGCTGTGGAGGAGGAACACAAAGAGGGGACTGAAGCCGTGTGTGAGCACATGCAGTGATGGCCCCAAGCTGCCATGAAGCAAGTGTGGGCAGCTGGCAGAGGACATGCCCTTGTTCAGCTGTAGTCCATGTGGATGCACTTGTGGCACAGCTCCATCCTGCACCTCACCCCCATGGACACGCTTTTTCCCTCTGTCCCACAGGTTCAACAGTTCGACAACAAATACTCCAGAAACACTGCGCTGGGGGAAGTCAGGGTCACCCTGAGCGAGCTAAAGGCCTCCCGAAGCTTGGTTTTATGTGAAGAGCTGCAGAAGACTACAAAGGTGATGACTATCACATGGCCTTGTCCTGTGTGCCCACACAGTGGCCAGGGAGCTGCATGTCAATACAGCCATCCCTTCATTTTATTAATGAAAAATCCCCACCCTGCACCCTTGGGGACCTTCTGTGTGATATTCATGGTAGCAGATCCCTTCTGCTCCCAGCACACTTCTCAGGTAGGGTCTGCAGGAAGACAGGGCTTTATGGGGATGGAGTTTGAAACTGCATCTTAAAGGTGAGATCTCCAGGGAAGGATGAAGGCATACCGATGACCAAGCTTGTGTTGCAGCACCTTCTCCCTTCTCCACCCACAGAGGCAAGAGTTCACTGTACATTACACTGGTGGCCATTTGGTTTGTTTAAAGAGACTGATGACCCAAAACGAAGACATGTGATGTGTTCCAATAAGGAATTAATAGCAATTTAAAAATGTTAGAGGTGTATTTAAAGTGGTTGCTAACAACAGTAGTGTATTTTATAACAGAGGACAAGTGGCATCTCAAGTCCAGCAAGCTGTACAATTAACTGTTTGTAAGAAACATCTATTCACTCCTTATACATGGGAAGTTGATGAAAAATGTGAGCAACAAGAATTTAATTCCAGACCTAGCCCTCATAGTACCCTAACATGGCAAAGTCTGCAGCCTGTGGGGCTTCCCGTGGCCCTCCGAAAAAAAACACCATGGTGCTATAAGAATTAGTACTTTAGTACCATAAAATTAGCACAGATGCATGTGGATGTAGTCTGTACCGTACTACCTCATGCAGTCATGTCTGATTTGACTGAAAACTCAGAAGACACCCTTAGATCCAGGTTATCCAGACACAGGAGAACAGGGACTCTTCCATTCCTCCCTAGGAGAAAGGGAAACTGCCATGCCAAACAAATAAAGAGCAGATGCTGGCAATTGTTAAAAAGTTAAAAAGCTAAAATTCAGTTTCAAGAAAAACACTGAAGAGCAGGATATGGCCCTGCAGTCTCTGTTGCTGAGGCCCCAAGCGCACACTCATGAGGTGCAGGAAGGTTGACATGTGGCCTTGGTGGCTGCAGAGGTTGTTGCACTGGATGTCTGCTCACCACGTGCCCATATACCTTTCACAGGACATTGTGGGAGAAGTACTTGTGTAGCTAAAATGCCTTCCCGTCTCTCAAAGGATAGAGGTTGGGCTGCTCAAGGCAAAAACTGCATCCCCTCGAAGCACTGCAGATAAGATTAAGGGGTTTATATCTGCTATTGTTGCTGCTCCAGTCTATTATGCTGCCTGCTACCTTTATCTTACCCACCCAGAGGGATGGGGAGGTGTTGGAAAGAAAGGTCCTTTGCATGCCCATCGCACCCCAACAAGCGCTGCTGAAACAGACCACAAGTCTGTCTAGCCTAGTGACTGTCTCTGACAGAGGACAAAGTAGTATGGAAAGAAGACAGGCGTAAGTGATAGTCCCCCTCTGTACTCACCTGCCTCTTCCAATTCATGGCATAGATATTTTATGAGCTGGGTTTGGCTACTGTCAATTTAGAATTTCTCCTCCCTGCAATCCTTCGGTCTCCCCTTGAGCCCATGCTAACATTTAGCATCCACAGCACACTGTGGCAGGGACTTCCACACCAAACTACACTTCTGTGAAGAACCACCAATGCTGGTAGCATCGATCTTGCTGCCTCCATCTGCTGCTCACAAGAAAGCTGCTGCACTGATGTTAGATCCCATGAGTTTTGACATGGGAGCTGCTTTTGTTGGCTCATCACACTAATGAAACGCCCAGCTATTTCCTCAGGCAATGCCTTCCACTCCTCTTCCCTCTACCACAGCACTTGAATCCCATTTCTCTGCTCTGCAGAGACCTGAAGACCAAACTTCATCACAGTCCTGTTGCCCTCAGTATAGAGCAAATTCGGTTTTCCTCTTGAGGATGCCCTGGGGTGGGGGCAGTGCAGAGATGCTATGGCGCTCCTTAGGGATGTAACCAGACCATCACTATCATCCTTCAGTCTCCACTGATGAGATGGCCCTCTGAGGCCATGGACACTTAAGAGCAGCCTTAGAGAGAGAGAGAGCAGCCTTATCTGCATTGCAGATAAGCTGTAGACAGCTCCCTGCCCTGAGAAGGGTGAGGTAAAGCCACCTTTTTCTCCTGTAACCCAACATTTGATGCACAACACAACAACACTTCAAATTTTGGACCCTTGTCTTATGTGGGTTTCTTCCCTGCACCATCCAGCTAATTGGAGGAATGGAGGGAGGGGAAGATCCAGCCATTTTCCTTCTGTAGTGCTCAGCACGTAAACAGCAAGAAGGCAGGCAGCCCTTTCACTTGCCTCACTTTATGTTCTGCTCTCCCTCTTAGTTGTATGTCCAAGGTTTCCCCTTGGGACTGGGAGAAGTGCAGCAGACTTTGAATTCTTGAGCTGGTCTCTCCTGGGCTGAACTCTTCCCACAGCCTTAAATACTCAAAAGATCTTGTCGTCTGTACCTCTAAAGCCACTGTTTTCCATTTCGCTAATTAAATACAGGCGAAGCAATTGCAAAGGCAATTGCATGGGACTACACGGTCCTTGTCTCCATTTATGAAGTGGACTCAGACCCCAGGCATCTCATTGGACAGGCCACCCTGGGGAAGAGAAGAGCGAGCGAAGCAGTTGACCACTGGGAGTTCATGTCCATCCAGCAGCCTGTAGCTAAATGGCATCCTCTGCTCATCTACAGGAGAGGTCTTCTGCAGCAGTTGCACGTGGTGAATCTGGCTAGGTTTTCTTTCACGAAGACAAGCCAAGGCAGCGCTCACAGTGGGTATATCTAAAAAAAGATGGATCAGAGGCTGAAATTCTTGTTCCCTAAGACATGAACAGAGGTAACAATCTTTTTGGCTTTCTCCCACTCCTTGCTGCTGCTCCTGGTAGGGAAAGGGTTTTTCATCTTTGCTGATCCCATGTCATCTTTATGATAGCAGCAGGGTTTCAGCAGTGCCTTGGGCTGGAAAAGGTTTGTACCTATGGAAGGAAATAGAGCCTGCCCTGAAGTGCTCACTATGAATAGACAAGAGGAAAAAGGAATGGGAAGGAAGAGGAGTCAATGATCCTATTTATAAGCTAGAAAAGCACTAAAAGGTTAATTGATTTGTCTAAGCTCAGATGAGAAATGTAGCTGGGAGCTTGAATTTGTATTGAGATCCTCTCCAGCACCTCAGAAAGCCATCACCCTTTTTTTTCCTACTAGCCTCCCAGACTTGGCTTATTAGGACTTCCAAGTTTGATACAGAAAGAGTGAAAACAAAGGACCTGGGGCTACTGGAATGAAACTGTCTTGGTGTGAGCACCACTGTGCTTGCACAGGATGGGTTGCTAATGGGGAAGTACCACCTGTCTCTACTCCAAGATGCCAGCCAGAGGCTTTCATTGGCGGTACAGCCATCCCAAAACTGAACACGGACAGCTCTCCCCACACTGTGGGCACAAGGGTAATGTGTCATCTCTGACCTCCAGGAAGAGGCAACTTCTCTTGCCGCTTGGGAAGAGCCATCTCCCTCCAGGGAAGGATGCTGCTCCCTGCATCCGGGAGGGTGGCTGCTGCACTGGAAGGGCAAGCACCAGGCAGCACTGCCAAGGTGGCCACGGCTGCAGGGCTCTGCCCTGGCTCAATGTCCAAACACAGGGAACACCAAAGCGAGACACATCAGCCGTCTGCCCACCTCACGTCATCCTTCTGCCACAGGAACCTCTAATGGAGGCTGGAGAAGGGCTGGAGCTGCCTCCTCACCCTCCTCCTCCCCACTCCAGCTGGATCTAACAATGCAAGTGTTTCCTGCACCCTGAAGTGGGGAGTTTAATATACCTGCTGACATTTTTACTGCCATTAATTCTAATGAATCTGGATATTCTTGCTGTCCATATTCATTTAGTCTTTTTCTGAATCTTGATGTATTTTGGCCTTCGGGAATTCCTGGGGCATGTTCATTGCATGTCATAGGGGAAAATAAAGAAAAAAAAGATTTTTCACAGCTTAAAATTTCCTTTCACCAGTCTCCCTGTCCTGGTCTGACAAGTGAGACCCGTTTGTCATTTCCTATAGTCCCAGCATGTCTTCTGATTGATTTCCCAGGCTTTCAAAGTGGCAAATTCCCTCATATAAGAGCCAGCCTCTGCCTTGCCCGCAGGCAGGTGTGGGTTGGAACTCCAGTTTTCCTTTGTTTTACATTTTTTCTTAGTGGCACTGCTTAAAAATCCTGCCCCCCTGCTCCAGTCACAAGACATGTAAGGTCTCACATTCTGAGAAATCTGTTAAATGCGTAGATGGGTTTTGCGTGGAGTACAACCAAAAAAAAAAGAAGTGATTTAGGTCACAAAGGCTTATGTTGGTGTGGGAAGCAAGTGAAAGAAGGCCAGTAGAAAAGGGGAGGGAGGAGGAGGTGCTGGTGTTGAAATGGGTGCTCCTGCAGCCATCACCACATTTGCACAACTCCTCTCATGCTTGCTTGCCCTAAAAAATGTTTTGGGTTGCAACACAGATCTGACTCTCTGGTCCTGTGAAGGCAGGAAGGATGAAGCTTGGAGGAGAAAGAGGCTGGAGGAAGGCTGCGATGCACTGCAGGCTGGCAGTGATATTCGCGTTGGGATGAGGTGTCCCAGAGAGGTCAGTATTCAACTATCCAAGGTGCAAAGCCCAGGCAGGGCAGTGGGAGTGGATGACGACTCAGGGGTGCTTTCAGGTGGACAGGATGGTGACTCCTGGGTGGTGGAAGCTCTCCTGGAAAACAGCATCACAGAGCTGCAAGGAGATAACAGAATGGAATCGCTGTTTTTGTCATCCTCTGTCCTCCCCTCCCTGCAGAGGCCAAGCATGGTTTGGTTGGTTTTGGGGTCTCCTTCCTTTCATCCATGACCATCTTCAGCCCTTCCAGGCTTTGATCTCCAAAGTCGTCCAGAAACAGCAGCAGCATCCCTTTCCTGACACAAGACACCTGTTGCCCTGACTGCTACCACACCTGGGGCAGAGGCTTTCTCTGGCCTCTTTGGGGACATGCTGATCGCTCATGCCTTCTACAGTGGACAATTTTGCTCTCCCAAACACAGTATATTGAATTTCACTTGAAGTCAATCAGGCCCTTTGCTCTGCTGCCTTCACGTGAGAGCGCATGGCCAACAGGTCTGACTCCAGATGGAGCCAAGCAAAGCTGAGCTGAGGAAGAAAAAGGTGGCTTATAAATAATACATAGTATTTATATACAAATCTATATTATAATATATATTAACAAATAAATAAGTACAAAATATTTAAATAAATAATTATGTACAGGAGTACAGACAGGTGGGCAAATAGCTCTGCAAATCCTACCAGAAAAACCTCACTAGAGCAAAGTGCTATCAAACCACAGAGCCATAAGCTTCATTTCCTTCTCATGCAGATTTCCTCATTTCAAGGCAAATGTGCAGAGTAGAAGCCAGCCTCTGGCTTACAGGTGAACATGCTGCTCAGGAGACAGTTATTCCACCCTCAATGTAATGAGTCAGTGTGTTTATACAGTTAAACTATTAAGATAATTTTACTCCTCAAACTCTCAAAGCTTCCCTAATTAGCCTCTGGCATCTTTAGGTTTAGAGCTATTAACATGAATTGGAGGTGCATTTCCGTGCAATTGCTTGTCCTGGTTATTGGCTGTGTTCAAATGGTTTAGGTGTGCCTGGCTGGGGTAGATGTGAAAGTTAACTGCAGGCTCAAGTCCTTACACAGCTTCTCCTGCCTACCTGTAGTAACTACAGGCGATGGTGTTCTTGGGGTTGTAAAGAAGAATGCCCTACTGAAGTAGTGGCAAAAGTTTCGGTGACCCACCGGAGAGTCCTAGGAAACACGCAGTGACTGGGAACAGCCCGAAGGCGGCACCCATACAGAATAGAAACGCAAAGGCTCTTGCATTTTATCTGGGTGGCTTCAGTGGGAGGTCTTAATTACCTGGGATTATTCCTTGTTTTTTCCAGGGTTTGTGCTTCCTCTTTGAGCTCCTCCCCCAGCTTTGTAGTGCCAGGCTTTCATGCAGGTTCCAGCAGATTTGGATCAAGTCAACGCACAGCGGCTTTGCTGGAGCCAGGCGGGTTTAGTGCAGCACAGGATGCAGCACAGGATCCAGCCCAGAGGGCCCACTGCAAGTTCAGCCTGGGACCAGCAGCAGCCCCCAGCATCACTGGGGTTTCTCCCAACAGGCATCATGCACTTCAACGAAGACAAGCTCTCCCCTACACATGGCTGGGATGGAGGAGCTGAAGAAGGGGGATTTCTGTCCTTGAGCCCAGAGGAGTTTGCACTTGAGGACAGCCACGTCAGGCACATGGTTGTGCGCACAGAGCTGCAGCTCACTTGTGTTGCATGGTGGAGTGGGAAGGGGCAGATTGGGAATCAGGTTGTGGTCCTTCCCACCATGTGTAGCCCCTGTAGTGCCTGTGAGACACCAGTGTCATGTGCTTTGCTTTTCTATTATAAACAGGCCTGGAAGCACCTTCTTTAATTAATGTTTGGGTAGCCCTAGCAAAACACCATATAAACGGACTTGAAGCAACAGGTCCAGTTCAAGTACACGCGGACACCAAAGTACTCAGGTCCCGTTTGGTCTACACTCAGAGCTGGACATGTTAGACCTCCCCAGACTACAGCAGATCTCAGATTCAGCTCTGGAGACAAATTTCAGGGCCCAACCAGTTCAGCATTTAGCTTCAAGTCCCCTGAGCCACAATTTCCAGTGCTGTGCTGCCATTCAGCTGGTGGGAAGGACTCTGAAGGCAGTCAGGCTGTGCCACTGAATGCTTTGAGAGCTCTGGCACCCAAGTCTTGGTCCCAGTCAGGAGAGCCTGCAACCAAGGCTTGGCTGGTGGGAGCAAAAATTCAGATGATCACGAATTTACCCCCATTGAACAGCACCTTCCTTCAGCTGCTGGCCAGGCAAAAATCATTTCAGAGGTGCTGGCAGCCAGCCCCAGGCACATGTGTGCAGGGCTGAGTGGCCTCTGGTTGGCTCAGCTTGTTAATTTGCCCACACACGCCACGTGTCTCCTCTCCAGGAGTTCCCAGCTGCTCTGGTGCCTGGCAAACCTCTCATGTCCACACTTCCCTCCCTCCTCCTCTCTAAGCACCTGCTTTCTGCAGCAAGGGAGGGAGCAGATGCCTGCCTTCCCTGCCATCCCAATCTTCATGCAGTGCAAGTCCTGCTCCCCAGACATGTCTCCCCAGTTGAAAGCAAGAGACAAAAGGGATCTGCCCTGAGCATGCGTTGTGCATCAAGCCCGGGCATCTCCCTGCCATTCCCACGCTCCCCGCACTGCTGGACCTTTGCCAGGCCTCTTGTGCTGTCCCAACCAAGACCCCAAAGTCATTCCCAACCGTGCTTCTCACAACCCACATGGGCCCTTTGGGTGAGCAAAAGCCACCCAAAAGCTCACCCAAACGTGAGCCTTTCCTCCCCTGCCTGCAGCAGCCAGCCTGGCGGCAGCAGTCCCTGCCTGTGCCCCGCTTGGGACTGGGGATCTTGCAAAGTGCCAGTTTGTGACAGGCTGTCACGGGAAGGAGCCCAAAATACTGAGACTCGCCCTGCTTGCCTGCCTCCAGACCCCCACCTACCCCCCTGGGAGGGGTGGACCTCTTCAGGAGCAGTTCAAACCTCCTGAGGGCCGAGCCAGATCTGGATGGTGCCTCTCCCTCAATGTTGACTGGAAAAAAACAAATCTAGTATGATGCTAACCCTAGTGACCATCATTGCAATGATGCTCTGGTGCAGCCATGTTTGCTGGTGAGGCGAAACAGCCCACACACCTGTCCCCCTCCCTGCTAGTGGCTGCTGCTAGTAAAACCAGTAGCCACGGCTTCTCTGGAAAAAACAAGCATGTGATTGTTCCTAATCCGGTACAACCAAAGCCGTCCTGATAAGAACAACCCCTTGCTGGGAGTGTTCATGATGACCTTGGACAGAAGCTGCTGCCCCTCCTGACCCCCCAGAGCAGTGCCAGTGGAGCCCCACTCCTTCAGAAATGCCAAGGATCTTGCCCAAACCTTGCCTCCAGCACGCAGGACCTGATGCTAGGCAACACCTCCCACCCAAACTGGAGTCCCAGAGCAAGATTAAACCATTACATCAATTAGGAGGCGAAAAGCATGGAGTAAGAAAGTGCCCTGACTGTGCCTGCCACACCCAGGCGTGCACCCCCCATACATCACTCACATGCTCCGCAATGGGATATGATCCCTCTGGGAGCTCCTCCATGTATTTTAGGATTTTTCTGTGCTTGCAAGGAGAGAATTAGTGTGTGCTTGGGCCAGCTCCAAGACTGCTTTCTCATCTGATGTCACACCAGTGCCATACGGTCCTTGTCCAGCTCCATCAGGCAGTGGCAGTTCATGGACCCCATCCAGGCAAAAAAAGCAGAGGGTTGTACCAACAGCCAGCAGTGAGAAATTGTGCTTCCTTCCCCCTGTATTTACCTCACACTCACATAAATCAAACGCAAATATGTGTTTAAAAAAATAAACTGCAGGGAGCTGGCAGGGGCCTGGGCGGCACCTCCGTGTCAGCTCTCAGAGCGCCTGTGGCAGCATCACCAAGATGACAGCCGTCTGAAGGAGGAGCAGTCAGTCCCCCCGTGAGAGGCGAACAGAGCATCAGCCTGACCTGTGAGCCTCCAAGGCCTGCTTGGCTCTAGATAAGCATCCGCTTCCCACACACCACTTATCTCCTTTTCCAAGGCTCTCACCACCAAATCTAAGTGGCTTCATGACTGATTTAACTTTTCCAACAAACTAGCTGGGAGGCAAATGTCATCTCATGCAGGAGATAAGGGCACAGTGACCAAAATCACACAGAAAGCCTGTTGTAAAAGAAGATAATTTAAATCTGTGGAGCCCTTGTTTTGCTCGTTAGTCGCAGACAGGAGCTTTACTCCATATGGGAGTGCAGCTGAACCCCATACAAGCCATTTCTCACCTAGGAGCCTGTTAGGAGACTGTCTTGTCTAACCACCCTGTGGCTGTGGCAGAAATGAGAAGATGAAGGTTGCTACCTGGTAGTAGTGTAATATTTGCAGTCCTGGGTTAAAATGAGGGCTTTTTTTAAAAAAACACCAGGAGGTTGGGAGGGTGGAGGGGGGATAAAAGGCAATTGCATCCTTTGGAGAAACAGAAGTCTGAGTTTCTTATGCCTCTGGGATTTGGTGCAGGGGCCAAAGGCAATGTGTTTGATCCACCTTGCTTTGTCTGTAGCCCCATCTCACTGCATACCCGCCAGTGTGAAAGCTGATGAGAGCTGAAGCTCAGCTTTTCCCTGCTGAAAATCTGTTGGTGCCTCACAAGCATCCCCCTGCGAGCTGAGCCTGGCTTTCAGTCCCAGCAGGAGCAAGGATCTTGCGCTCTCTCCCAGCAGCTTCCCTTTCCTGCTGACGCAGGGGAAGCCCAGTGCCCCGTGACTGCTGGCACCGCTCCAGCCGCCTCTGCTTGGCACTTTGTGGCTGCAGGGAGCACAGTGGAGGATGGACAACAAATACAACATATCCTCCGGCCAGAGGGGACGAATTCCTGACCCAAATGCATGCACTATCCAACTTCTGGCTTGAGCAATATCTCGCTTGCAGTCACAACAGGGATAATGATGTGGCAGGAAAAACTACACTGGAAACAAGGTGCATGTGTGGGGGATGAGGTGGGGAGAGGAAGAAGCAGTGTAAGCAAAAGGAGGAAATGTTGCGGTGAGCCAAATGAGTCTCCAGGGAGAGGTCTGCTTCAGGTACCAGTGATCTGGCCAAACATGGACTTCAATTTGTTCTTTGAAGAGAAATAGAGACACTGATTCACTCAAGCCCATGGCCCAAAGAGCCTTGGGAATGAACTCTTCTGTTGCCCTCCCCTGGAGCCAGCCCTGGTCCTACAGGGATGGTTTTGCCATCCAAACACAGCTGGACAAGAGCAAGAGAAAAAATTAAACCCGCTGCATGCTTTTTGGTGCCCCAGCAGTTGAAGATCCAATCAGACATCCTAAAGGCACCTAATCTGCCCCAAAGCCTGACTACACCCTGGAAAACTCAAGCCTCACCAGAGTGGCAAGCTTGGGCACCCGAACCCCACAACTCTTGTTTTTAAGTATCCAGCACAGACACAAAAAACATCTGTGGTCCAGGCAACGTATTTTTGTAATGTCTTTTTAATAGTATAGAGACTTTCTAGTCCATAAAGGGAGGCCTAGAGAGACACCACAGACCTGGCTGGGGCTCCGGCCCCGACACACTGGGAAGATAACCCAGTGTCTAGCTTCAAAGCAGAGTGTTGGCTTGGGGACAGCCGCTTGTGGTCTCCAGACAATTACAGCACTATGAGCCAAAAATAGCAGCTCTGCCTCACCACAGCAACCCTGTGGGCAGAGTGGGTAAGGAGGGGAAAAGCGTGAGACTTAGCCAGTTTAGTGTATTGAATGACAACTGAGTTTCTCACCCATGGGACAGGTTTGGGTTACATGGGCAGAGCTCTGTGGGGTAGCTTACACCTTTTCTGCACACAGTGTACACTTCTGGGCACGGGGCTCCCGCTGGACTCACTCTCCCCCACCCCTGTTCCAGCAGCTCAGCAACCCTAATGCATGTTGAGTTTCTCTTATTCTCACTCAAAAGCAGCCTGCAAAGGTTTCTCAGAGCCTTATCTCCAAGGGCACCAACCTAACACTTTTTTTTTTTTTAGTTAAACAAGACTGACAGCTGGAAAAATACATTTAAGTGAGCATTAAGAGGTATTGATAAGAAGAGTCCTGGAATGAATTCAGCTGATACAGACTGCAGTGTGCCCTGTGTGTACACAGGGTTCATGCTATATGAACAGCTGTGGATGGGAAGCAAACCTCTCCAGCCCCAGAGTGTGAAATACTTTGACAGAGCAGCTAGTTGAAAAAACAAATCCCGGCGGCTCAAAGACCAACTAGCCAGTGGGACATATTCCAGAGCATTCGCTTAATAGTACTAGAATAAATCTTTGCTTGTAAATTTAAAAAAAAAAAACCACCACAGTGGTTCTGTGTTTGTACTGCTGTTTAGCAGAACGGCAACCCTCCAGAGCCTGGGCAGCAGAAAGCTTTCAAGGAGACAGAGTAATGTAATTTCTTCTGGATTTCCCCTTCCAACAAATCCTCCCTAGGAAACTCCCTCTGGGAAAGGGAGATCTTGATCTCTAACTGCATTCTGACCTTCCCAGCATCAATTTTGACAATGCTGCTCCAAGACTAGCCCTAAATTCACCCTCTAATTTCACATGGGCTGACAAGGAAACCCATAAGGTGATGGCTTTGGCTCTCTTCTGGTCAGGGCCAGACTTCTTTTTGGAAGAAGAAGTAGTCCCTTTACAATATTTTATATCCTATCACCACAACTCCCAGTTTTCAAAAACAAGGAGAAAGGCTTCTTCCATTCCCCCTAACCAGGAATGAAATGGGGAAACATGCTCCCCAGAACACGTCATCAAAACAGAGAAAAATTGTTTTCCTGAAGCATTTGGATAATGGAGAAATGTTTCAAAAGCCCTTCCATGCCTAAGGAGTTTCTAAAACACAAAACAAAATAAAATCCAGCTGACCAGATGCCAAATTCAGACTGCCAACTAGTGTGCCCAAATCACCACTGATTGTAAAATACCCTTTTGTAAAATACATTTTACTCTGTAGAAGCACTTGGTGCTCACCATCACACAGCTGAAAGTCTCTGCTCAAGAACTGAGTGTTTTAGACCTGCTCTGGACCCAGCTCCAAGATTCAGCTCAGCCTAGAGGTGATCTGCCACACGCTTCACACTCCCCCATTGCTCAAGAGGCTTGGTGATGGGGACACTGGTTAAACTAGTTTGCAGTGGAAATGCAAGCCCCAGCGGCATCCCAGTCAGCCTCACACTCCCAGCTATATAAAGACCTTTACTTCTGTTTTTAGAAATAACTACGCTGCTGGTGCCCCAGACTGTTTCTTGGCCAATTCAGGCAATAGTTTCACTTTGTTTACTTAAGATTAGGCTCTTTCATCCCAGTCTCCAGGTTTTTTAAAGGAGAAATTAATTTGGCTTTTTTTTTTAAGGCTTTCTGCATATAGGGACTCAGGGTACTCAGGGCTGACATTTCAGAGATGGTCCCTCTTGCTATCCCAGTCCCTTCTAGAGCCCTGTGTTGTACCAACCTGTCCTTAATGCAGCCGTTTTTGTAAGTGATGCAAAAGATTGTGGGATTTTGAGAAAATACTTTCAGTACACAGCCTGCAAACTTGCTATTCTCACTCATGGGAAGTGAACCAATTCCTTCCCTAAGAGAAAAAGAGACTTATGTTTTTGGGTCAAAACCACACTAAACGGGCACCTTCCAGAGAATGTCCTTGACATCTGGTTTTAAGCCTGTGTTAATGAACAAGCCAATGCCTCCAAGCAAAGTCACAGCTCACAGAAGAACATCTTAATCATTAACCATAAAATATGCAATTTCCCTGCAGTTTAGAAAGCAGGGGTTTAGATGGAGATAATATTAAAGGCCATCGGGATATGTGCACAGCCCCAGCGTGCCTGGGAGAGCAGTCTTCCCCCAGCTACTGGTCTGCAGCAAGGACAGGACTGGACTCTGAATGCATCCATCCCATGAGGACTTTGATTTGGTCTCTTTACTACCCAAAAAAAGGTTTCTCACCCAGATTCCTCTTACCTTCCCATTTTAATCAAAAGCCTCCAGAGATTGCTGAGCAGGTCTCAAATTCAGGTGGTTTTCAGATCTGCCCTCACCACAATTTTACACACAGGAGGGAGGAGGGTTCAGGAGAACCCCAAAATGAGCAACTGGGCTCACAAAAACTCACAAAGTTTTTAATCAAGGCTTCCCCAAGCTAATTTGTTTCTATTTTTTATGTATTCAAATGTTCAGATGGCCTTGTGCAAGTGCCGGCTAGCTACATTTTGGTAAACAAATGAAACCAAGATGTGACCCTGGAAGGCAGAGCTTGCTTTGATTTTTTTAAGGCTGAGGACAAGGGAGCCAGTGAGAGCTGGAAGCACAGAAGTCATGCTGGTGGTTTGCCTTGCAAGGACACTGCCCTGGGGGCTGATCATCTCCCAGTGTCAGCCCAGCATCTTTATCAGCTGCCCCACAGCCTGCCCTCTGGTCCATCGCTCTTGCTGCACACACAGAATATTTGCTTTCAAATACTGAAGCCAAAATCAAGTTGCTGGAAAGGACATCCAGGACCCAAATGGCCTGGAAAGAGAGGGTTTTTTTAATGTGTATGTATGTGTGCACAACAGGACACATCGAGCTGGTTCTGCAAACAAACTGGTGCCATCAACTGAAAGTTCCCAGGGTTTCCAGCAGCAGGAGGGGAAAACTGGCACTGAACAAAAGCAAAGTCCACAGCCATCGCCAGGCACATGGGAGCTGAATGAAGACCAGAGTCAGGTTACTGGGCCAAAAATGTTCTCTGCCTTTTCTCATCTGTTTGCAGAGCTTGTGCAGTCCTTTCCCTACACCTTAATGCAGAATCCAAATAACTTTCTCCTAGAAATAGGAGGCTGGGCTGAACAGCATCTCAGTAACTAGTCAGTGCCTGCAGTCTTCATAGAAGCCCTGACGTAATAAAAATATGGATGCATTAATCAAAAGGGCAGTGATCAGCATATTTTTTGCTCTGTATTGGTGGGACGTAAAGGTTAGACCAAAAAATCTGAAATTTAGCTAGGACTTGAGGAGAAAGCAGTATAAAAATAACCTTTCCCCTTCTGAGTGACATCCTCATCTTCTGTGGTGGGGTTAGAAATCCTACACAAAGGGCAGCTGCCCTTTACGTGAACTGCCTGCTCCTGTGGCTTGGCCCTTCATTCTTCAGGGAGGACACGGGGAAAACCACTGAATTCACCCCCAGTGACCTGAAAGCAGCCGGGAACTGTAGGCAGAGCTTAAGCCCAAAGGTTCCTCTGGAGAAGGAGCAGAGTCAGGATAGGCAAAGCTATGTTGCAATTTCTGGACAAAAAAGTGTAAATAAGCTATTGACCCACTGAACTCCAGCTACAACAAGGGGATAAATCACTGAGCTCTACTAGATCCTGACTCCTGCTCCCTCAGGTTAGGTTCTGGTGAGCACTGGTTACAGCTATTAAAATAGCTTCTTTAAGCACCATCATCCACTGCTGCTTCAGCTGGAAGCATACCAAGCTCCGCAGGATCATCTCTAGGCTCCATTGACTCACTGGAGATAGGCTTTTAAAGCCCACACTTTCTACATCTCTCGCCCAGTGCCTTTGTAACTTTACACATGTATCTTGAGCCCAACACATCAACACATTATGCTTCTCAGAGGTCAGCAAACTTGTACTCACAGAGCATTCAGTTTTGCCAGAGACTATACAGCGATGCAATACTAGCAGCTTTCCAAAATAAAGCTAGTTTGATGTGTGCACGCTGCCAGGTTTACGCTGTTCTACATTGCACAGTTCAGAGATGACTTAGACTTGACATGAGAAGAGCGTAAGGAACTCAAGGCAGGGTGAACTTGCTTGTTGTGCTGAAGGCAGTGGTGCTAAAATGTGTGTGCTGCCCAATACAAATCCATACTGGAAATGGAGATGAGTCCAACTGAGAAAAAAAGACTTCAACTCATAGTCAAATGCTGAAAGCTCAAGTCTCTCCCACACATGAAGAAAAAAAGGGAACATTACCAGGAAGTCTGAGATCCGAGATATAAACTCTTTGCAACTGTTAAACATTTCAGTGGGAGGCTGCACTTTTGTTAGTTCCTCTGGATTCTGTATTACCACATCTAGCAGCAAGTGAAAGCAAGAAGCCTAGTTTGGGTGTCTGAAGACAGTGAGGATCCTGGCATCCCCTTCCTCAGGGCATTCCTGCCTAGAGGATCTTTGCTTGAGATCCCCACTCCAGCATCACAGGTTCATTTGAAACCACTCTCTTTTGTTGCCAGCTCTTGCACAGTGCAAAGCTCAAAGGCTGGGAGGCTGCAAGCCATGAAGCAGCCAGGCAAAGGCAGAAGTAATGTGAAATGGATGTAGGGGAGCCCCTTCCCTGGAAGGTCCACGCTGTCATGTTGCCACCTCACTCTGGCGCTGAGCATCAACCTGTGCTGGCCCGGAGGGGCCATGGCAGAGCAAGGCCCTGAGGATGCCCAGTGAGAAACAGTGACTTGTGCAACAAGGGCATTTGTACAACTGTTATTTATAGTGTCCCCAGTTTTGTCTGTCTTCTCCGTCCCTTCCTCTTTTTGGGTCTTTACTTTCTTGGGAAGTGAGAACACAAATTGTGACACAAACAGTGGTTTCATATATAGCGCAGTTGGAGCATGCAGCCATGGAAACTGGTGCTTAGGTATGACTCAGTATTTCTTATTTTCTCTTCTTTTGATTAAATTGAACAGTAGAAAGGACCGTAACCATGAGATCCACCTGCTCCTCAGGAAACACCATTACCTGTCAGTTACTCAGTACTTTTATAGGTGTACAAATACCTATTTATATAAATATTTTATAAAAGCCTGCGTATTTATAAATAAACCTAGCAAAAAATATATATAGAAAATCAAAACTAGTTGGGAGAGGTCAGAAAGAAAACCAAATAAAGATGTTATGGAAAACTTTCATTTTAGTTTAGGTTGTTTACATTTTCAAACTGGGATGAAAAGACCTTGACATGAATTTAAAAAACCTGAAGTTTGAGTCTTGAGTCTTCATCCAAAACATAATTCAATGTAAACGAATGCTTTGATTTATTTTATTCTTAAAGAGAAACCAGTATTTTTCCAAACAACTCTACTGAGAGATTTATAAAATAACCATTTTTCTTTACTGCTGTAGCCAATTCCGCTTTCATTCTAAGGTGAATTTTTAAGCCCTTCAGCCCTGAGACATCACACATAATCCTCTATAATCTCTTCCTGAGGAAATTATTGCATTATTTAATAGTCTTTGTGTTGGGTAATTACAGCAGGCTTCCTTCCTCCTTTCCATTCCTTGTTCTCTTTATTTACATCTGCAATAGGCTCCTATGGCCACAGTCTCTGCTGACTTCCAGTGTGTCATGATCCAGTGAGATGCAGCAAGAAGAGAGAAGAACATGGGCCCAGTGAGATTATTCAGCATGGAAGATTTGGGCTTTTAACACAGAAGCTGCAGTGCCCTTTCCTTCAGTATACATAGTCAAGACAAGTGCAATGGCAGGGAGAAAAACCCACATGCAGAGGAAACTCTGAGTGTTTCCAGATGGCAAACACCAGAGCAGAGGTCAGCAAATGTTTGAGATGATTGCAGACAGTGCTGTTTCTCTACCCAACCAGAGGTTAAGTGTCCTGCTAGGTGGGAAGATCTCTGTCTCCAAGGCAGGACACAGGCAACTGGTAATATTTCAAACCCGTTCAAGGCTGTACCTTTTGGCTCTGCTTTCTTCCTGACTTGGTGGGAACTGGGAGCTTCTCATGGATGTCCTCACAGGATGCCAGAACTCCTGAGCTCTGCTGTGTACTGTTTAAATTCTGCCACTGGGCCACTTCACTTCAGACAGCAGTTGCCAGCCCTGACTTTATAGCACCTCGGAAGTTGTAGGCTTTGAAATTAGGAAGGATGGCTGATTCTTGAGTCATATTTTATTTCCATAAGAAGGGAACAATGAATAAAAGTAACATTCCCTAGGACCGGCAGCAGAGACAGTGTTTGTAAGGCTTTCTGAGAAGATATTTAGTCCAGCACACTGGGCTGGGACTCAACTGCTGTGTGCTGTTCCTTGCTCTGCCAGGGACTGCCTGTGATCTGTAACAAATCCCATCGCCTCCACTTACCCTCCTGCCTTTTCTAGCACCATTCCTCAGACAAGCACTTCAGTGCTACACCACTCCACGGCTCAAACCGACTCCTGGTCAGGATGCTTTCTCCTAAGGCAGGGTTCAGTGTATTCATGAAAGGCAGACTGGACTGCATTCAGACTTTATTGGCTGATCCCTATTTAATGAGACTGGTAAATAAAAATCATATATATACACACACAGCGCTTTGCATGCTATAATACAATTGCCCTTAATGCTGAGTCAGTAGGAGCTCCACATACCTTGAAAATGAAAGCCATAAAAAGTGAAAAAGGAAAACACAAGTAGCCTGTTTGCTAGTGATCAGCTTTGTTGCCTGGGTACCAAGTACAGTAGCTCCTTTTTGCTCCCTGCCAGGGCCTTGTAAGTGCATGCTGCATTTTATTTCAGTCCAGAACCATTATGGCTATTTATTCATCTCTGGTGAAATGCTCCATTTGCTGCTTCACACGGACCCAGGCTGGCATCAAGACAATGCTGCCTGCATGTTGAGGGAGCTTGCCCAAGGATCTTTCAAGGGAGGATTTGAATTTTCAAAGCCTTACTGTCTTTGTAAGGCAAAACAAACAGCGCTTCTTCCACCTACCTGCTGCTGTTCTGTAAGCCACTGAAACAATGCAGGGCTGTGCTGTGCTGCCTGGCAGCTCCCTGCACCAGCTGTATCTCACTGGGATAGCTGAATTGTGGTGGAGGAAAAGCAGCAGCATGTATTGACTTCTGGCTGCTGGACTTGTGATTTTACTAAACCTGAAAAGCTGCGATGACTTGCTGAAGATGTGTTCTGCAGAGAAGACAAACTGGTATCTTGAGGCATCAGCAGATTCAGTCACTGTGATTTAACACAGCAGCACTCATCAGCTCAACCTCAGGAACCCACAGCATTGCAGTTGTAAAGCAGAACATAAGCTCAGAGGTGCTGGCACTTGGGCTAAGGACAGTCAATTTTCTTCATTCTGGGAATTAATTTATTTGCTTTCTCCTTCTCTATTTGCAAATCAGAGGATGCATTCTCTAGTTCCCAGTTCTACAGACTGTTGCAGAATTAAGCTAGGTTCTTTCCTTCCTATCATCATGTCTAGTAAGTGAACTGCAGGACAAATTAAGTCCCTGGACAACGTAGCTGCAAGCCCCAGTGCCCTTGAGGGGTTTTCACAGCCATAATCAGCTAGGATGAATAATTACATCCATCTGAAGGAGTGAAACCCAGCTCATTCCATTTAAGCTGTAGTGCAACCTCAGCCAAGTTAATAGGGAGGAAAAAGCAGAAATTCTTATTGATAATTGAGACACACAGACAAAGGGAGGGAGTTGATCTACAAAGTAACATTTTCAGGCAATTGCTTTTCAGAACACTATCACACCTCAAAGCTGCTTCAAAGAGGAATGCCAAACAGCCATAGTGAATTTTTCCTGTTAGCATCTTCAGTGCTAGGGAACAGGGATTTTCCAAGGCAGCTTCTGACCCTTAAGTGAAGAAGCCTAGCAGTGGAAAACCAACACAGTTCTCAAAAAGTAACTGTTCAAAATATTGCTAATCTCAGCTTCTTCCCACTATGGCAAATAACTCTCTGCATTTGGTGGAAACACCAAGAGTCACACTACACTGACAGCAAAGGCTGCTCTTGCTTTTCACCATTGTTTCTCCTTGCAGACTGTGCTCCCTGAGGGTAGGGCTGAAAATAAACTTTCTCCCTAATCAACTATCGAGAGAACAGCAACTCCAAAAATATAATAGTCTCATTCTATTTAGTGGCATCACCACTATGAAAGATGATTAGATTGTATCCAGTTCAGACCAGAAATACCTATTTTTCTCAGTTAAAGCGAGAAGTACATCTGATATGGCCCTAAGACTGCACAGGCTGAATTTTGCAGGGTTAGATCCTTAATAAGCTGTAATGGGACATTCTTCCCCTAAGCCTGAGCATTCAGATTTTTGTTTCATACAAACGGCTGTAGGAGTGATGGGGGTAGACCCTAGACTATGCCAATTACCCACTGAATCACCTCTAAGTGGCAGCTGAGACTACCTGGCTGGCTAGACAAGTGATAGCTTCCTTTAAAAGTAAAAGGTTGTTTTGTTGTGGGTTTGTTTTTTTAACTCTTATACCAAAAGTCACATATTCACCAGTTAATAGCAGGTCCTTTCACCAGTGACTTGTGGGGCCATGTGGACACTAAAACAAGAATTCACAAAGTGGAAATAAAACCCAGCAGTTTCAAGAAAGAACTCGACCACAAGTTGTATTTACAAATCAACTGAAAGGAGGATTGATCAGTAGTTTTATACTGTCTTTATGAAAAACAAATCAGATTGACTATAACTATTTTGAAGTTAAAGAACTAATAAATGTTTAACTACATTTATACTAAGTCTTATGAATCAAGACAATATCCCATTAGGGAAGTGCCAATATATAAATAGGTGCTTGGTCAGCTTCTAAGTAAGCTTTAACATTCAGTGACTATGAGTAAGAGAAGACTATGCTCCAGTTCCTGTTTGCCTACTGCAAGTTCTCAAAGAAAAATTAAAGAACTTGCCCTTAATAGGCAAATCTACAAAAAAAAAAAAAATCATACCAGGAGGAGACGAAGCATTGCTCTCCACTCATTACTTTTGAATCATAGAATGCTTTGGGTTGGAAGGGACCTTTAGAGGTCATCTAGTCCATCCCCCTGCAGTGAGCAGCGACATCTTTAACTAGATCAGGTTGCTCAGAGCCCCGTCCAAGCTGACCATGAATGTTTCCAGGGATGGGGCCTCCACTACCTCTCTGGGCAACCCGTTCCAGTGCTTCACCACCCTCATTGTAAAAAATTTCTCCCTTATATCTAGCCTAAATTTCCCCTCCTTTAGTTTAAAACCATTAGTCCTTGTCCTGTCACAACAGGCCTTGCTAAAAAGACTGTCCCCATCTTTCCTATAGGCCCCCTTTAAGTACTGAAAGGCCGCAATAAGGTCTCCCTGCAGCCTTCTCTTCTCCAGGCTGAACAGCCCCAACTCTCTCAGCCTGTCCTCGTAGGAGAGGTGCTCCAGCCCTCAGATCATTTTCGTGGCCCTCTTCTGGACCTGCTCCAACAGCTCCATGTCCTTCTTGTGCTGAGGGCTCCAGAGCTGGACGCAGTACTCCAGGTGGGGTCTCACCAGAGCCGAGTAGAGGGGCAGAATCACCTCCCTCGACCTGCTGGCCACGCTTCTTTTGATGCAGCCCAGGATACGGTTGGCCTTCTGGGCTGCAAGCGCACACTGCTGGCTCATGTCCAGCTTTTCATCCACCAGTACCCCCAAGTCCTTCTCCGCAGGGCTGCTCTCAATCCCCTCATCCCCCAGCCTGTATTGGTATCAGGGGTTGCCCCGACCCAGGTGCAGGACCTTTCATTTGGCCTTGTTGAACCTCATGAGGTTTGCACAGGCCCACCTCTCCAGCCTGTCCAGGTCCCTCTGGATGACATCGCGTCCCTCAGGCGTGTCAACTGCACCACTCAGCTTGGTGTCATCTGCAAACTTGCTGAGGGTGCACTCGATCTCGCTGTCTATGTCGTTGATGAAAATATTAAACAGCACTGGTCCCAGTACGGACCCCTGAGGAACACCACTTGTCACCAGTCTCCATTTGGACATCGAGCCCTTGACCACTACCCTCTGGATGCGACCATCCAACCAATTCCTTATCCACCAAACAGCCCACCCATCAACTCCGTATCTCCCCTATTTAGAGAGAAGGATGCTGCGGGGGACCACCTCAAAGGCCTTGCACAAGTCCAGGTAGATGACATCCATTGCTTTTCCCCTTGTCCACTCATGCAGTCACTCCTTCATAGAAAACCACTAGGTTGGTCAGGCAGGACTTGCCCTTGCTGAAGCCATGCTGGCTGTCTTGAATCACCTCCCTGTCCTCCATGTGCTTTAGCATTGCTTCTAGGAGGATCTGTTCCATGATCTTGCCAGGCACAGAGGTGAGGCTGACAGGTCGGTAATTCCCAGGGTCCTCCTTTCTACCCTTTTTAAAAATGGGCGCAATGTTTCCCTTCCTCCAGTCATGGGGGACTTCACCTGACTGCCATGACTTTTCAAATATCATGGAGAGTGGCTTGGCAACTACATCAGCCAACTCCTTCAGGACTCTGGGATGCATCTCATCAGGTCCCATAGACTTATGTATGTTCAGGTTCCTCAGGTGGTCACGAACCTCATCTTCCCTTACAGTGGGGAGGGGCTTTACTCCCCTGGACCCCAGCTTGTGGTCCATCAACTCGGGAGGGGTGAGGAGAGAGGTTGCCAGTGAAGGCTGAGGCAAAAAAGTTGTTGAGTACCTCAGCCTTCTCCTCATCTGTTGACACTAGGTCGCCATCCCTGTTCATCAGGGGAGGCACACTTTCTTTAACCTTCCTTTTCTGGTTGACATACCTGTAGAAGCCCTTCTTGTTATTCTTTGCATCCTTTGCCAAATTCAGCTCCAGCCATGCCTTGGCCTTCCTGACCCCTTCCCTACACAACCGGGCAGCATCCCTGCTTCCATTACAAAAGGCACAAGATGGAGCATGCCTTGCTTTCCTTCAGGGCCTTTACTTCCCCTTGCCCTCAGAAATCACAGCAGTGCTGCTGGAGTACAACTGTAATTCTGGGACTTATCTGAAGCAGTCTTACCAGGGAACTCTATAGGTTAGTTTCCTCTCAGAATTTAACAAGAGCCATCTCAACTCTAAGAAAGGGCTTCACCTCTGATGCAACCTTTTATTACAGTTAGCACTACTGTGACCGAGTCTCCTTCCCTTTTTGGTTCTGAGAAGCACGAAATGCAATGGACAAGTCAGAGGACAGTCTCCATGGGCTTCTTGAGAACTTGAACTTACTCCTGGAATACAAAACAAGACTTCCTACAGAATTAACACCTGTTACATATCAGTCCTTTTCACCTAGCTGCAAAGCATCATTCTGAACTGTTTGTTTCCACCCCTTTCATTACCACTGCCATTCCCACTGGGTTTACTGTGTGCAATAGTACCTGTTAAAGGAAGCCTTCAGTAGCCTAGAGAAATTACTTGGCTATTCATACTACACATACTTCACCTGGTGTGCCAGCAAAACCCAATATACACTGGTAATTTTTACCTTTGTTTTTAGGGTAGTTAACAGGACAGATACAGTAAAGTGCTTAAATCTAAACTTTTTCCTACCTCTAAAACTACAGACTTTATAAGTGATGAAAAGTAGACTGAAGATCAGTTTGTTTTAACCACCTTTCTTCCCCACACTTCTATTAGTATTCAGTTATACAACAAATGCTGAAGACACATTTAAGTAGAAGGTATATCCCACAGCATTGAGCCTAAAGCTTAAATTAGTCTGCCTTTGAAGGTAAGCAAGAAAGTACTTCCAGCATAGATTAAGGCCAGAAACAGCATCTATTTATCCTGCAGATATAATGAAGGCTTAAGAATATCAACTATGATAAGTGCTTTATATTTATTATAAAGTATTAATAATTGAGTGTATGGAAAATGATTCTCTATACTAGAGAATAAAATGACAGCTTTTACAAGTTATGCTATACAGTACATGAAGTGCTGCACATTTTTTCAGCTGCTTGAAACAGTATTTGCTATACAAGTGAAAAAGGGTAGACTTAGAAGTTTATTATTTATAATACAGTGTGTTAGAAAGCACAAACAAATAACACTCAAAATAAACAAGCTCCCCAAAATCTGAAGAAATCTTTAGATGACATGTACACAGATTATACTCAACTTTCAATATACATGTTATTGTTCCCCACAAGACATTCCACTTTACTGGATTGCTGGAACATGACGAAAATTGAAGGTGCAAGAAAAGCACCTCCCAAGCCACATAAGCACTGGATGGGCAGAACAGCAGTTTCCTGAAGTGTTCTCCACAGTCTTTGGCTCTACTATTTCTTACAGCCATATACTGTGGCAACACAAGAAGAGAGATGGGCTCCAACTACAAGTATTGTCAATCCCAATCCAGTTATTTGGGGAGTTGCTAGAGCAATTCAAGGCACTCTTCCCAGTGCTGCCAGCCCACAGAACACCCTGTGCAGGACACAGCATTTTAAGAGACAACCAGGCTGGGCTAAAGCATGTTCTTGAAGGACATGGAATGAACAGTTCAAGACAAACTCCTTCAGAATGTCCAGTTCAAAGCTCATTCATACTTCAATTCACAGTCACACCAGCTTAAGAGAAACATTCATGTATATGTAGATAACGCTTTAAAGCATACCGCTTCAATGTGTTTAGTTGCTTTATGGTTAAAGTGGTGTAACAGATCAGCAGCTTTGAAGATAGTGTTCATGGGGCATGTCAAACCTGATCTCACAGTAAGATTTTAAGCCTATTTCACAGTTTAACAGTTGTCTCCTTCACTTTTCCTTCTCATTAAGAGGCAGTGTCAATGAATCATCTTTTACAACTGTTCCACTTACAACAAACCATAATGCCAACACCTCCCTAGAAAATGTACTCACAGTAACACTGTTTGCTCTGATGCATGTGGTATTGACACTTAATTGTAAGCTTCTCCCATAATATAAAATACCTTCTAGATCAAAAAAAAATTGAAGATATTGCACTGTTATATTTTACTTTTGCCTCCCAATCTCATTCCAAGTATTTGCAAAACTGTAAACAAGTCATTTTTATACAGTCTTCAGTACTGTACACCTGTGTTCCAAGGAACTGGAATTCAGTGACACCTTCGTTAGAGATACAGTAGCCTAAGCACAGTGTAAGTTCTGTCCAGCTGCCCTCTTCATACAGTAACCAACAGGCCACTCCTCCCACATTCACACCTTCAGCTTCCTCTTCTGATCAAAGTATGCATCAAATCTGGATAACGCATATTCCTGGAGAAATAAGGGACATTAGCACTCAATACAGTAAACACAGCTAAGTTTTCTTATTTGGGATGGGGAAGCACAATGAAGGTATTAACTGTTACCTTCCTAATCCATCAGCTCAATGCATTAATTAGCTCTATTTGGGAAAGATCATCTCTCCAGAGGTGTTCTGGCCTCTTAAAATTTCCTCCAATCTTATTTCAACTCTAACACTACTAGCTGCTGCCAGCATGTCAGAAAAAACAGGACCTAAAAAAGTCAGGATTTCACTAAAACGCATGGCTTCTGCAGCATTTCCTTTAGGATATTCAGTGTACCTGAAAGTTGTATCACTTTGCAGTACACTAAACACATATCAGGAGTTAGACTGATCCATTTCTCAAGTACAACAAGCTACCTGGCATTGATATTGTTGCACGCCGAATATCAACATGTTGTTACATGTGCACTTTGACTACTCAATTTCCAAATTCACACTTATGCATGCTAGCTTTCCTCTTGCACAGGATCTCTTATTGCAGAAGAATAATTCACTGCAAGGCATCATCCCAGTGCAAGGCCTGACACATAAGGCTACAGTCTCTCTATGTAACAATAGGAAGAATTTCTGAAGTTTATGATCTTAGATGTTGTTTACATTCATAAGGAAAGAGCACAAAGTAGTAGCACATTGATTTTAAAAAGTTTTACTCCACTTAGAAGATATTAGTTGCTGTGAGAGGCCATTCCATTTACTTTACATAATGTACTGCTGTTACTTCGAGATACATTTTTAGTTACATGAAACTATGATTAAATAACTTACCAGGTAACCAAACTCAATGGATGAGATCTTTGCTTGTATAATAGACCACAGACCCCAGAAGAAGTGTGATGCAAGGGCAAACCTGAAATTACAAGGCTATGTTTATTGAAATAACCAGCTAAGTCACATCACCTTATTTCAATATCTTGTTAGAATAGTATTCCCTAGTTTGGGGATGTCCACACCTTTTCTTCAAGTATGACATTATAAAAATAATTCCATTAGCTTCACCATGGAGTAGTATTTTGCTTACTCCACTAATAGTGTATACCACATATCTAAGGGTTACAATGGACAGATTTTTCTTTACCACATATAAATAGCTTAGACTCTCTCTTGGCTGAAGTTTCTCCACCCAGTGAGGTACCCAAGTATACTCCACAGCAGAAGCTTCAAGATACAGTTGTGAAAGACAAGTTACCTGTTAACTTCTATTAACACTTCTTCTTCTAGTTTGGACTTCTCTTCGTTGCTCAGATTTTCAAAGCCATCATGGAATGCAGACAGGTAACTGGAGATAAAATGAAGCTGGAAGGCAAGTAAACAGAGTTACAAGTCTTTGTCTCAAGACATTTTTGCTTCTTTCAGAACTAGGCAGGCCTTTTAGTAAGTTGTCATTTATTTTTTCCAAACCTCAATAGTGCTGGAGTTAGTTTTAAGATTAATGGTGGTTCTACTAATTGCTTGGAAGTCTGATTTAAGAAAAGCCATAATATTAGGACAACAGATGACATTTTGCTACTGCCAACTAATTTCACAGCTGCAGTCCACAACTACTGGACTTTTTGTAGTGGACAGCTACATGGCACATAGTAAATATTCTACCCTTAATAGCTATTGCAAAGTTTCTATCATTTTTAAAGCAAAGGTAGTCAGGATTACAGAAAGTGTTATATTTAAGGAAGTCATGACAGAAAGGTCTTGGGACAGAGTAAGTCCAAAACAGAATTGGAAAAGAGAGTTAAGATTTTAAGACTGTGGACACTGGCATTTTATTCATTATGTTTTATGTGCTTACCTGTTGCTTCTTTGAAGGATATTTAAGAACACTAGCTTTGAAGAATGGGTACTTCTCATATGTGTAATCATACATCCATTCACAGAAGTGATTTCCAATGTCAAATCCTCTGAAAGAGAGAGGTAAAGACCGAGTACCTCAATATTTGCATGCTAGCAATCTGGTTTTCCTTAGGCAAATCTAAAATCAAGTTTAAAAGCACAAGGCTACTTAGAACTTACTGCAGTTTTGCTAAAGGAGGTAGAGAATTGATAACTAGAATACAACTTTTTTACTAACCAATTTTAATAACTTGTAAAGATGGGCAGTTAAGAATGAAAGCTACCAGCTACATGAAAATACTAGACTTTGCTACCCGTTTTTATACCAACGGAGACAGTCAAAATACTTGAGTACGCACTACACCTCAGCACAGTCAGATGCATCTCTAACATTAGCATTATTGCAGGCAAAGAGGTCATACTCAAAGTGTTTAACATATCCCACTTTCACATTATTGGAATTCAGAGTTCCATTATTTTCCAGCTATGCTAATGTTTAATGATCCCAATGACTCCACATGCTTACATCATCCTTAAACACAGGTACTAGATGACTGAGGTAATAACAGAAAGCATTTTGTGTAACCATGTAGTGAAAAACCTAGGATTACTCTCATCCACACAGATGAGAAAACCATTTGAAAGGACTGAAGAAAAAAAATGCAAAAGCAAGCTTGCCCTACACACATATGCACACACAGAGTCTACCATTCTCCTCATCTCCCCACTAGAAAAATTTTGACGTGCAAGCAAGAAGCCATTTGTGCATAAACAAGCCCTCTAGTCTGGACAACCAAGGAGCTCCAACAACTTTGACTCTGCTGTATGCCTATACTCAACACCATTGGGACCAGAGCTGTTTTGACTAGTTATATTTGCTGTCCACCACTAACAGAGCAGAACACAATTCACCAGAATAGACAGATAATCAGCAGTGCAGCACTTGTTCTCACTGTAGCGTGTATAAAGTAATACACCTTCCTGCTGAATAGAAGATAAAGTGATTTACCGGTAATTATAGCTGCTGTATTCAAAGTCAATGAGCATCAGCTTTTGATTTTCTGAATTTTCTCTGCCTTCCAGAAGCAAGACATTACCTGAAAATTTTAAGATAA
>VYZW01033849.1:0-37263 GCA_013401315.1 Balaeniceps rex
TCAACTCGGGAGGGGTGAGGAGAGAGGTTGCCAGTGAAAGACTTCCTTACTGTCTAGGCAATCTCAAATGCATAAATACCACACCCAGCCAAAAGGCATTGCTGGACCTATCATGATGGCAAAAAGTTGCACAGAATCTGCTCCAGCACTGGGGAGATGCTCACACCTCTCAAGAGTCACATATACACATGCAAATTACTGCTCCAGGAAGCAAGCAGGACACCCACACGTTATTATAATATATCCCCTAATAGAAAGGAAGTTATATAGAGATGATCAGTATATTTGATACCTGGATATTTCAGGCAGTCCTGCCCTGAGGTTCTTCTCTGAATCATCTGATCACATATCACCTCAGCTGTAGTTAGGTGGGTGGAGAGGAAGAATGATGATGGCATATGTCTTCTCCAAAGGTTACACCTGCCAGACAGAAAGGCCTCCCGAAGATGCAGCAGCAGCTAGAGGTTACTCAGCTGCTCACCACCTCTCACTTTCTCTTCGCCACGTAAAGGGCACCTGAGCAATTACTGAAGGAGAGGAACAAGCAGCCTACGCCTGCACACGTGAGGATCCTGTTGCAGGAGCATAAATCCTGAGTCAATGGCATTAAAACACAGCCTAAAAACCACCAGCTTTGACAAAGCTTGCTTTATCAGCACTGTTTAGTCACAGAAAGCTCCCTGGATGCTGACCAGGCCGGGAATACTGTGTGCTGCCACCACTAGCTAAATCGCACCTTGGACCCATAGTCAGAGACAGCCCCATGATCCTGATGTGCCCAGCAGGAGACAGCCACACGTGCCTTCAGGGGACGCCCGGTCACCCTCCTCAGACTCCCTGCTCAGCGCATCCCCTTTGGGCCAGAGAGGAGGTGGAAAGCAGCCCTGGACGGAGGGCACTGAAGTGAGGAGTACTGTTGCAAAGTGTATGACAGGGCAGCGCGGCAGCCACCCTGGGGGAAGGCAACCGAGGGAAGGGTGTCATGCCCCGATGGCTGTGCTCACCCACACCAGTAGAGCAAGGGGGCTCTGGACAGTTGGTGCAAGTCAGAAGAGCCACCAGATCTTGTGAAATCATAAGGGAAAGAGGAGTCCGCTCGACCCAAACAGAAGCGCTACAGTGAGGCATCACAGTGCAGCTCACGGTCTCAGCCAGCATCATCTCGAGGAGGTAGAAAGGGAGGGTGGCGGGATGGCCTGCTCACCAGCTGGAAGGGCAAGAAAAGCCGCAGAGGTAAGACTGGGAGAGGGGAAATGACTCAGGGGCTCGAAGCGCAGACAAATGGGAAGCATAAATAACAACGAACACCCAGATGCTAAGAGCTGGGCAGCCACAAGAGATAGCCAGATTAGAAAAGCCAAATAAATGTGCGTGGGAGTGGATATGAGATCAGAGAAGCAGGGTCAGGCAAGTTCAAAAACAAGCTCTGAAAGTCCTTAGCATTCTGTTGAGCTTGATCGGGAGGAAAGGAAGCCTTTGAAAGTGGTGAAGGGGCAGGGTGATATAATACCATAGCCTGCGTGCAGAGAATAGCATGGCTTTGGCATAATGAAAATCTCAGTGCACTATTCTTCTCTCGCTTAGCCTCATTTAAATCATGAATAATGACATGGCAAACTACAACAGGTTAAAGCCAGTGGGAGGGAGAGAAGAATCACATCCCTTTTGTTTAGAGAGAGGCCCAAGGGGAAAAAAAAATTGCAATAGGAGATTTACAGCAGTCAAGAGGAAAATGATCGCGGATGGCATGAATAGGAGTTACACCACCAGAGCTGCAACAGTGTAAGGTCTGGAGGAGGAAGCAGAGGAGACTGCAGGTGTGGAAAGGCAAAGGCTAAGCAAAAACTAGGGACAAGCAAAATTCAGTGTAGTTTCAATTAGAGAGACAGCTTTGCCATGTGCCCCAAATCACAAAACTTTCTTTTCTAACTAGAAATGTGAACCAAGGACTGGTTGTGCTAGCATACACGAGTTCATACTAGTCTATTCAGAGGTCTTGGTAAGGGTGGCCAGTGCTTCTGCCACCTCCTTTTCTAGTGGCTGAACTACGTTAAAAGGACAGCTAAAAATATACGCAGAACCACCCATTACTTTGCCATGAAATCAGTTGTTCTGGTCACCACATGACAGTAATGTAGCTGTGGATGGTGCAGGGTGGGCTGAGTCGGAGAGGTGTGGGGACCCTACCGCTGGCTTTGAAATGTTGTCCCCACGTAAGAAAAGAACCATAAATTGAGAGTTCCTGCTCTGAATGTGACTTGCTCCCAAGTCACCAGCTAGACACCCTATTTTGCAGCCACACTATTACCAGAGAGCTCCAAACACGCTGGTGCCCATGATAGCGTATGTTAAACCAGAGGTAGGCTGCAACTCAGTTTATCAAGCAAAGGAAGGTCTCTAGAGATATTGTCATTTTAGATGGAGTTTGCAGGGCAAGAGGTTACATGAAATGCCTTTTAAGACAGCTAACAATTGCTTTGTTTGTCACAAGGAAAAGAAAAAATGAGTTTGTGACCCCATAAAAGAATAGTTCGGGGGTCATAATTTTGTGTTGACAATCTCCTGATGTAAAAGCAGAATTTCTAATGAAGAATGAGCATAAAAAATCCTTGGGGACTGTAAGTGAATCTCAGTACTTTAAACTGGCCCTGATACGTAGTCTTGCTGTGTGTCATATAGTGCATACATACACATCCTGCTACCAGCATCCTATCAAACTGAAATGACAAACACTGCCTAGCCACGCTGTTTCTGCAAGAGAGGCAGGCTTCTGTTTATTTGTCATTTGGGAAAAAATGACATTGATATCAAGCAAGAGATTAGCGCGTGTTCCTGGATAGGAAGAATAGCGGTGGTGGAAAATAGCCCCTATTCCCAAATGATAGGGATGAGTATATCTAATTAAAAAAATAATCTTTTATTGTCTGCCAACTCAATCTACGTTTCAATATACAAACCAGCAATTACAGGAAGTAGATAATCAGTTATGCATTTAAAAGACTTTCTGCTGAATTACGTGTCCTTTAATTACATGTACATTTTTAAAACAAAAATTGGATTTCTTGGAAGTGAAGGAGAAGGAGTAGCCAGACTAGGAATGGATTTACTATATCCATGGCCAACAGAAACAATCTGGAGTAACAAAAGCTAATCATCCTATTTTAAATCATGTGTCACAAATACCTCTAAGAGCTAACTTTCATTGCCCTAAGGCACCTTGTATATTCATGTTATCCTTCCAGTTTTTGAAGCGTGAACATCACTGAATTTTAAGCATCAAAAACAAATGCTGAAAGCTTTAAAGGTGTTGCTGGCATGTGTGTGTATGTAACAGAGGTATTAGTTGGATACACATTTTCCTGTCATATATACATGCTTAATACACAACACTTGTTGCAGAGATTTCTGTGCAGTGGTGTGTCTTTTTCAAAGTACATTAAGGATGCCAATCCTGCAGGTAGGAAAACACAGGGTGTGAATGTCAGGCTTAAAATATCCAAGGATGTGAGCTGATGCAGGCATCCCTCTTACTATAAGCAAAGCTCGTGAGCAAATGTCAGTTTGGCAGCACACTTTTCTGCCATCATCACCTCTCCACTTCTCATTAAAGCTCACTCTGGTGTTCATCACAAGGGACAGTGGACTCTGTGCTGGCTCTCAGACACACCAGGCCTCCAGAGTATAACGGGGCTAGGGGAAAAAAGTGATGGGGGGCTTACAAATTGGACAGTTTGCTGATTACCTGTTGCTGGTACCTGTTGCTGATACATGTTGCTATTTCTGTCTTTCAAGATGCACTGCTAAGTATTGCTAGATCCCCCACATCTTCTCTGTGCTGTCTGCTCTATCACACAATTCCCTCCAGAAAAGCTTGTGGCCCTCTCCTATAAATCAGATCCTTTAGCAGTGACAGGTATCGCTACAGCTTCCTCCAAACAGATTTTTGCTGTGGGCACTGGCTCTTCCGCCATGGCTGGCACTCCATGGCACTGGCAGCTATAAATCTGGCAGTAATATCTACAGGCTTAAACATCAAATTTGGTCTTCTATTTTTAGAATTCTGCGTGGGTTTTTTGGTTGCTGGGGTTTTTTAAGGCAAAGTAACCCATACATGTGCAAACACTACTGGGAAAATCCCTAGGCATGCAGAGGTGGCTCACTCCAGTCCTAAGTCAGATGGAGCGTCCCCGCTTGCGTTAGCTCACCAGCACACTCACAAAATGTGTTCCCCTTCTGCAGTGCTCAGCACTGAACAAGTCTCTGCTCTCCAAGACAGGCTGTAAACTGCAGGGAGCAGGTCTCCTTCAGCGGCCATCATCTGCCAGCATCCTGGGACTAGAAAGACAAAGGGGTGACAAGGTCTTGGAGGAGAATTGCTCTCATACAGGCTCTGTGGATGTGACGCTCCCACATCCACTGGTGCAGAAGGTAGGGGCAGAACACAGGCTTCAGGCCAACAACATGCTAATGCTGATTTATGGCTCCAGAAGGAGGAGAGGAATCTGGCTGCTTCATCTCCAAGTTTTCCACCTTTGAGCAATCACACCGATTCAGATGTGAGTACATGCCAAAAACCTCAAAACCAGTTCTTTTGAATTGCAGGGTAAGGGACTACCAACTTCCATGGAAATGTCATGCTTATAAGCAGATTTATGTTCATCCCAGGCTGCTGGAGGGAAAATTGTCACCAGCATCCCACTGCAGCTGTGTCTATCCTGCTCAAGTGTGAGATACCAGACTGGCACCAGCCCACTTATCCTGCCTCATTGGGTAAAATTATTGGCTTCCTGCAATTTAGTGTTTTATTGGGATTTTGTTTTGCAGAGGGACTTGGAGTTGCCAGATTGTAGCTAGTAGTGCTGCTGTGTTTTGGTTCGCCTGGACAGCTGCTAGGTGGCCATGTACTTATCACCTTTGTACGGCTTTTTATGTGAAGGCACAGAAATTCAAAGGATCTGTCTGCAAAGGGCTCTATTTTCAGCTGTTGCTGGTACATCTTATTTACATGGGTTCCTTGTTTAATAGGAAGGAGCATTAGTGTTTGGCTTTTATTCACCATTCATTAAAACATTGTGCATCAAAATTATCACCCAGATGTATTTTAATATACATAAATCTCATTCTCTGAGGCCAATATCTATCCTTTGATGGACACTCCTTATTATTTCAGAAGATATTGACCATTTCCCTTTGAAGTCAGCCTATATATCACATTTCAAATATAGCTACAACAGTCATTTTAAGGTGGCAAACAGCACTTTAAACCTTACCTTGTCAGATTTTACTCCACCAACTCCTGAAATCAGTCACTTTTACCTTCTTTTCATTTCTTTTCTATGGGAAAGAGTTTCCCAAAACGTTCCAGGACTCATTAATGAAAATCTGCCAAGTCCCCTTTCCCAAGTACTCTCCTCTCTCTCAAACGGTTCCCCCCTTGTCCCCAGTCGTCGTGCAATATCCTCATACATGCAACTAGCCAGGCAGATCACAGATGGAAAAAGGACATTCCAGTTTCAAGAGGAATCTTTGGTGATGCAATACACAGCAGTGTGCAAGCGGACTCCAGCTCTGCTTGGAGCCAAGGGACGCTATACAGACAACACTAGCACATTTGTCCTGTGCTGATGTATCTTGTCTCTCCTGAAGCTTATTAGTTGCAGCTCAGCACCATGTTCACATGGCTTCAGTGGCAAGGAGTGTGGGCAGACCGTGCTCATCCCTGCCTGGATGATGTCTTGCAGATACTGTAAGAGATCCTCCGTTATCCCCCCTCAGATTAGGAACAGGACTCTACATTGCCTCTGAAAAATCAAATGATTTTTCTTTTTCCCCTGGACAACTACCGCACATTTCATCATCTCCACTAGCAGGAAGAAATAATTTCAAATGGGCAGCATACCGTTTTGTTAGTATTCAGTTCAGGAAAGGACATTTAATTCTTGACCATGCAATTCCTCTCTCTGTCCCCCAGCTTCTCACAAGGAGAAGTTGGGTACAATCCAAACAAATGCCCAGGCACACACCATTGCATCGACAGTGCAGAAGGCTGCTGGGTCTTTGGCATTATCCAGAGTTACCAGCACAGCCAGGTAGATGGATCTGGAGGAAACACGAAGACTGAAACTGGAAACAAGAAGGGAAAGAAACTAAATTTTCAGTACACGTAAAAGCAATCTAACAAACGCACATTCCCTGACCAATGACTAGTTAAAAAGCAGTTTACAAAGAACACGTTTCTTTTAATACTGTATAAATAAGTTACTTGGTCATATTCTCTGGCCTCAGCTGTGCAAGAGGTCAGGCTAGAAGAACTTAATGGTCCCAACTGGCTGTGAAAATCCACAAGTATATGTTCATTTGCAGTTTCACCATTTTCTGAAAAATTTATTCCAGCCTCTACTTTATGTCTAGATAACATGATTATAGTAAAAAAGGCCTTCAATGAACAGGGTAAATCAATAGGGTAGTTGATGCAAAGGGGTTTTCTCTGAGTAACAAGATATACCTCTCACAAAGGAAACAATAGCCTGGTCGGTTTTCCCCAGGGTTCCTGGATTAATAAACGTGTTTTCATTACAGTGATGATGACGGTATATGGTAAAGTTGTATAAGAATCAGGACAAGCAGCGAGAAGGAAATACATTTATCACACATCAGGATTTGCCTTTTAGGATTGAACAGTTGTTTCTGGCCCGCATTAGGGATGTGCTATAGTGAGGCACAAACTACTGGTGTCTCCTGGAAGAAAGCAAGACCTATGAGAACCACAGCAGGCTGCAGGCTGCAGTACTGTGCTGTACACCCATTTTCGTGTCCTGACAACCAGCCAGGACGATGGCTCTGTCACCTCTGGGTAAGTGTCCACTTGCCCCCATTCTCCATAGGGGCAAAACATTGAT
Organism: Balaeniceps rex; assembly: GCA_013401315.1. Classification (NCBI taxonomy): domain Eukaryota; kingdom Metazoa; phylum Chordata; class Aves; order Pelecaniformes; family Balaenicipitidae; genus Balaeniceps; species Balaeniceps rex. Next base: position 6,900 of record VYZW01033849.1, read on the forward strand.
GACTGTGGTGGGTTGGCCCTGGCTGGATGCCCAGTGCCCACCAAGCCTCTCTATCACTCCCCCTCCTCAACTGGATGGGGGAGAGAAAATATAACAAAAGGCTCAAGGGTCGAGATAAGGACAGGGAGAGATCATTCACCAATTACCATCACGGGCAAAACAGACTCGACTCGGGGAAATCAGCTTAATTTATTACCAATCAAATCAGAGTAGGGTAATGATAAATAAAAACTAAATCTTAAAAACACCTTCCCCCCACCCCTCCCTTCTTCCTGGGCTTAACTTTACTCCTGATTTCTCTACCTCCTCCCCACAAGTGGTGCAGAGGGACAGGGAATGGGGGTTGTGGTCAGTTCATCACACTTTGTCTCTATTGCTCCTTCCTCCCCAGGGCAGGACTCCCCACACTCTTCCCCTGCTCCAGCGTAGGGTCCTTCCCACAGGAGACAGTTCTCCACAAACTGCTCCAATGTGGGCCCTTCCCACAGGCTGCAGTTCTTCATGAGCTGCTCCAGCTCAGACTTCCCACAGGGTCACAGCCTCCTTTGGGCATCCACCTGCTCTGGCGTGGGGTGCTCCATGGGCTGCAGGTGGATATCTGCTCCACCATTAACCTCCATGGGCTGCAGGGGGACAGCCTGCCTCACCATGGTCTTCATCATGGGCTGCAGGAGAATCTCTGCTCCGGCACCTCAAGCACCTCCTCCCCCTCATTCTTCACTGACCTTGGTGTCTGCAGAGTTGTTCCTCTCATATATTCTCACTCTTCTCTTCAGCTGCAGTTGCACAATTTTTTTTCCCCCTTCTTAAATATGTTATCACAAAGGTGCTACCACCATCGCTGATGGGCTCGGCCTTGGCCAGCAGCAGGTCCATATTGGAGCCAGCTGGCATTGGCTCTATTGGACATGGGGGAAGCTTCTAGCAGCTTCTCACAGAAGCCACCCCTGTAGCTGCCCTACTACCAAAACCTTGCCACGCAAACCCAATACAATGACAAAGAATATTTCCCCCCTTCTGTTCCTCATGATGGTCTCAGTCTAATCTGAAGCCTTTTCCTCTGTGAAGTGATCCAGAATCACTGACAAGAGTCAGACTGGTTGCTTAAAGCAGCTTTAACTTTCCATCCCATGCTAAGACTCTCATATTACTGATCAATATGTGAGGAAAGGAGTGTACGTTTTCTCCAGATCCCTAATATAGCCCTATCTGGAATGATGTATATTTGCATCATTCACCTGAGCTCTTAAAACGCAAAAGCTTGCAAGTCTCAATTACAGTTCTCACCTGTTTCTATCACAGCTATTTTTCCTCTCAGTCCAATGTGCCTGGTTCCCTGTCCCTCATCTTCAGCCAGTACAGAAGTGAGCACAAGCTTGTTAGAGCAAGACGGGAAGTTTGCCTGTCCAAGGGTATTAGCTCACCCTCCTCCCACCCTGCACTGACCTACCAAATCTGCTGCAATTGGATGTTCACCCTGCACTTAGCTTTGGTTCAGTTTAAACTGCAAGGTCTTTGGTCTTTGGGGAAGAAGCCACATGGCCCCATCTGGGAAGGATTTTAATCCTTGTGCCTGTAGATACTAGCCAAGAAACTCACATGAAATCAAGGGGAAATAATTTATCCCATATACATCTACCCTAAGGCTCTATCACCATCACCCAAAGTATTGTTTTTAGAGATAGGCCACTGGCCTAATAGGACTGCGGTGACAAACCAGTCTTGCAATTCTGAGGTTTCTTAAAGCGCACTCTCTATTTACAGTGGCTGCCAAATCATGAATAATATACCACCTTATGTCAGAGTGGTTGGATCTGTGCACCATAATTGCAGATGATGTCAGCTCTGGGAGTTGTCCTGAGAGGCTAAAAGCCACTGTAAAGCCATTGTCTCTTGTGGCTGGTTTTTCAGCTCCTAAAGCAACAAGTAATGCAGAAGTATAGGTCTGAAAAAGACAACCTATAATTAATATCCCACATGTAGTTACAATGCTGTTGAGAGGGATGGAGAACAGCTGATTTACAGTCATTGAAGTTTGATCTCGGCAGCAGTTAAGATCAGCTGTAGCAAGAAAAGGATTTCACATCTGATGACAAAGGCACCTGGTTTGAGTGACAAGAAGCACAGGAATGGCAGGACTGTATGTCACTAAGACCAGCCGCTGTCATTGGGAATCTCTTCACCCAAGCAGCTCCCTATTCCTGGTTTGGAAATCTGCCTGTGTTGTACAGGAACAGCAGGGTACAGGGTCCCATCTGGGGCAAGGGGCACTGCAGACCCCTCACTGCCCTTTCTGCAAAGTACCCGTCCCTAGAAATGCTGGCAGCCAGAATATGCATACAGTGCTTTGTAATATGCAAGGAGGAAGGAGACAAATTTCCTGTATTCCTTTCCCTTCTCTTTCTGAGTTCTGTTGTTAGAGTGTAATGCCAATAGCAGAGCTGAGGAGCAGAGATAGGAGGAGGGACTGGACAGACAGGAGGGCATTCAGGCACAACTGCACTCAACAATGGGATACCTACAGGCTCTCTGGCTGATGAAGGCTTACAGCTGGGAAAATATTCCCCCTCCTATCTAACATGCACCTATGATTATTTTGTCATTTATTGGTTTTAATTCATTATTTACTCAATCGCTTGACTTTAAGTTGTACCTATAAAGAGCACAACAGTATGAAGCTCAGTTAAAGCCTTTGACTTGCACTTCTTTTTCTTTTTCCAGAGCAATTACAAGGATGTCGCCACCCTGCAGGTTCTGACATGACAGATCTTCCCCAGAACTGCAACGCAGAACAACAGACTGAGTCATGCCTGAGAGTGTTGCCCACTGAAATTTTCCAGCAGGTTGGGCTGGCTGGTCTCACCTCCCAAGCCCAACATTGCTAAAGAGCAGCCTGTTGTGTGCTAATTTTTCAAGTAGCTCTCCTGGAGCCAAGCACAGCCCACGTGTGTAAAACACAGGGTTGGTTTAACCCTATTCAGAAGACAAGGCTCAGCCTGGAGCTGGCATTTGTCATTAACCTCTAACTTGTTTGCAATGGGTGAGGATTTGGCTCACCACAGTTAATCGGGGATTTGCCTGTTGCCTCCAGCAGCTTTCAGGGGAATAAGACAAAAAGGCTGATGTTACAAAGGGGAGAGAAGAAAGTCTTGGAAGATCTGAATGCTCCACGCTGGGTCTCTGGAAGAGGCAGGACTGTGACACATTACCACAGTCTTCAGGTCACCCCAGGGCTCTGGGACAGGGTGTCAGTTCAGTGGGGATTTTACTCTAACACCACTTGTCTTCCCTGTAAAACTACTCTGGGCACAGATAACTGGTTTCCATACAGCTTTACATTTACTAGTAATCAAATAGCAGACCCTTCTAATTATCTGACCCCGTACAAAGGAAATTGCAGTTTAAAGGTTTCATTTATGCTTTAGCTGCTACGTTAACGTTGCAAGGCTTTATTGCAATGCAAACCCAGGGGCTGGCACTCTGGTCCTGCACATAGTTCCTACGTGACAGCTTAAAAGGGCTCGGAAATAGCCAAGAGAAATACTAGCATGGGAGAAGTGTGAAGACATTTCTTGCAGAGCTTTGAGCCATTTTAGTTTTCTCGACGTGGAATATGGGAAGAGGCAGGGTCAGGGTGTCCTGCGGAGCAGTTATTCTGGACTACTAGCAGTGCAGAGTGGGAAGCCCTTTAAGCCAGTTTCAAAGCACTTTGGAGTTATTTGAACAGGGTAGATGACTGGAGTCTCAGAGGGAGCAAAGAGTTGGGGCTGAAGTTAAAGGGTGCAAAAGAAATGCAGCTATGAATGAAGCCCAAGGAGCAAGCCTCCCTTGGGAGCCTTGGCCCAGGGCTCCTGAAAGTCCAGGGATTGCTGCAAGAAGTAAGGGACAGAATTACCACAGAGAAGGTGTCCCCTGAAGATGTGAACCTGACTCACCTGACAGGACAATTCAGGAGGATCTGATAACATCCCAACCAAGGGAACTTGCAGCAGACCTCCCTCTCACACAGGTTTGCAAGGGAACAGTCATTCAGGAAAGTCCTTTGCCCTGCCCTCCCCCATGGTGAAATGGGATCACGAACCAGAGGTCATTCCTGCTATCACTGTTCACTCACCAGTTTGGAACGTGTATCTCTAGGGTGGTCCCGTGGACGCTGTTGCAGCTCCTAGCTACATCCTAGCACTTCATTCTGCAGCAGACACTGTAAAAAGACTTTCAATTCTAGGAACTCCCCATGTGCAATTGAAATGGGAGTCAGCAAGGGGCAAGAAAGGGTTGATTATTTGCTTGTTTTCATTGAAAGTTTAATTTTCTGTGGAATGTTCTTTTTTCATGCATTTCCTAATATGAAAAATGACTCTTCTCAATGCAAAACATTGCTTTTTGTCAGAAAAAGAAACTCTCCAAAATAATCACCTAGAAATCAGTGAAGAGAGGCAGGTTTTGACTGACAAGAGTAACTTTCAATATATTCTGACTTTTCAAAGTGAAATATTTCATAGTTCAGAAACATGAATAGTCCATCTCAAGCCATGGTCATGCCCCATGGGAATTGTAGTGTGGGCTCCTCAGTTCCTCAAAGTTGTCCATAAGCAAGGCTGTACCATATCCTCCTGGAGGCCTTGCAGCCTCCCATTGAGGCAACGCAATGAGACACCGTGAGAAGGCAGAAGAACAGAGATCATGGCATGGCCTGGGAGACAAAGCTGTAACTCCCATAAGCCCCCATGCAAGCAGGCACTCTCCACTGAGTTGCTGAAGTACAACATTTTCTCTTGGATTGGCTCAGTGCCAAATGAGGTATTTTTGATTTTGTTTTCCCATGGGCCACTTTTCAGGAAAAAAATGCTTAAGGTTTTCAATAGTCAATATTATCCCATGGCAACCTTTAAAGAAAAAATTCTTTCCATCTTCATTTACATTTTCATCATAATAGATAAACGGAAAATATATATTCTGATCAGCTCCGTGATGTATAACTCCAAATCTATGCTGAGCTCCAAAAGACATGTAAGACCAGTAATGCTATTTCCCCAATGTCCAAGCAGTAAAGCATGATCACCTGTGAAAGGAGAACATGATTAGTGAAAATCATAGAAAATGGGGCTGAAAGCAACTTCAAGAACCACTCATGTCAATGAGGACACCAATCTAAACTGTCTTTAATAGCTATTGCTGTAGCCTGCTATGGGAAAACTTTGCTGTGCCTCCACAGCTAACACAGACAATCTCACACAGTCCTTAACTACCTTTATATCAGGAAGTTTTTCCTAATGCCTTAATGAAATTTCCCTTTCTGAACTTTAAGCCCATTACTCCTTGTTCTGTCCATTGTGGAGAACAGACTGCCTGTTCTGCTCTGCAGCAGCTTGGTGCACATCTGAAGATCACCAAATCACACACCGGTGTGCTCTTCTCTGAACTAAACATCCTCAAATTTTTTCAGATCCAAGTTTTCAGTTCTCTGAACCACCTTCCTTGTGTTGACCTACCTTTTTCACGGAGTGCAGCAGCCAAAAGTGGACATGATATCCCAGCTGAGTCTTGAACAGGGCTACGTAATGCAGAAGGATGCCTTCACATGTCTTGCCTCTGTTAGTTTTCAGTAAATTCTTGTTTCAGTCCCTAATGCTACCCAAGATTATGGTATTATCATTAATTCTTCATCTTCATAAGATAAATCCCAGAGTAATTCCAGAATTTCAGCTGATGTGACCTTGATCAATGAAACTATACCTTCTCTTTCTAACAGAGTAGCACAAGATGGTTGAAACTTCTTAATATTCAAGACTTGACAGTCTGTTTATGTTCTACAATTGGGATATTTTCCTTTGACAATAAGAAGAGCAAATTTACAGCTTGTGGTACTGTGAGGAGCCTGGAAACCCTTCAGCACTTTTAAACATCAAGATTTACTCTTAGAAGTAGAGTGGGTTTCTTAAAACCATCTAAATATAGCCTCTTAATTATTAGTTTGTTACATGCCTCAGAATGTAAAGGCTTAAATCCTCATGTCTAATTAAAGCTACGTATGGAGAGAGAGCCAGCGGGTTAGGAGGGAGTAGTCTATCTTTGCAACAACTAGCAAGTTGCCATTTTATCTATTTTGAGCCAAACAAAGTAGCCTTTTAAAGATGAAGAAGAGGGCAACAAGTGTGATATGTACCAGACCTACCACTCAGTGGTGAAACTAATTACAGAAGAAAGCAAAACCAGACAAATAATACAGCACTACACTTGCAACCAAGAGAAATGTGACAAACATTTACTGTGATCAAACCAATAACTTAAAGTGCACATTACAAATATTTCTTATTCATCTCTAATTCCAGAAGCCCTTCTTTCTCCCTGTTGTGCTAATTGTCTTATATCCAAGGCCTCTGGCCCCCTGCCAGATATTTGCTGTTCTCTGAAAGGCTTCTCTATTCTAGAAGATAAATGCCAGCCCAGCATGGAAATCATTTAGCAGCCAAAGAACTGATGGATTTCCAGATTTGATTCACTGTACTTCGGGACCATTGTAGCTCTAAATACTGTCTGTCTTTTTAGTAATAGGTGTTGGGTTCTTTAACACCACTGATGTTTGCTGGCAATATCAGTAGAATGGAATATCAAAAGAATTTTAAATAGAATATTCAGACATGGAAAGATTTTTTTTTGGTACTTTGAAAATAAACACCACTATCAGATCAAAGGTCCCAAACAAGGGCTTGGCTGAAAGATTAAAATAAATGAACCCTGACTAAATAAATTAGGTGTTGGGATTTCTAAAATGTCACCTGCAAAACTCAATACAGAACAGCATTGACTTCAAGCCTTTTAAGTTCAAGCATGTTATATATCCAATATTTAGCTGACGTAATTCAGGAAGCAACATGCCCCTGTCCCTTCTCTCTGGCCATATGGATGGAAATCGTCTTGCTGCATTTTCGCCTAGTCCAAGACAATAGGGATCTGAAACTGTTCTTCAAAAAGTGGTAGAGGAAGAACTAAGATGGACCCCTTGCTTGCTTACTCGCCTGAGCTCTTAGCCACATGCTGGTTTCATTGCATGATCTCTTGCCCACAGTCCATCTCCCTCTGTTCATCAACACACAGGCATCTGCACAAGGCATCTGCTTTAAGGCATCTGGGCCACATCAAGGCACCCAGAGAAGGCGTCCTTTCCAACAAAGCACCAGTTGGTCTCATGGAGGTAACAAGCTTCCATCTTGATACTGACTGATACAAGGAACTTAGGAACATGACTTTCTGCTGGGAATCTGAAGAGTTTGGGAATGAAACTTCCTTTTTTCTTCAGTGCAACATAAGCTGGACTTCATCCTGATAGAGCGATTCCAAAAAAAAAGAATATTGAATGTCCTTTTCCTCACTGGTCTCTACCACAGTTTCCCCAAACACACCCCTCCAACTCAGGGAATGAGCTGAGCTCTAGCTGCAAGCATCTGCCTATGTATGTATTTTTGGCTGCTTTACCTTATTTGAGCCTCTATCCTCTACTGAGTGATAATGAACTCACACTCATTGACTGTATGCTGATGAGGACATCTTCACATCTCTCTGCAAACAGGCAATTGTGCAGCATCAGCGTTACATGTCGTTATGATGCAGCTACAGTACTTCAGCCCTTTCCTGTACTTTGATCAGCAAAGATTAATTATCCTTGACTGAATTATTAGTGGAGATTAAACCTAAAAGAAAATAAATGGGACTGCAATATTACTGGGTTATAATTTTGACAGTGTGGTCATTTGTAAGCAATTTCCTTACGCACAAGTTTTTCTTAATCATTATTCTCTAAGAGTGTTTTTATCATGTATTAATTAGGGGGAGACAGCTAGTACACAATACCATATTGTACATTACATGACATATGCAAATCATGCGTAAAGCCCACATAGACCTGTATGTACAAAGCTCAAGCTGACTTGGGCAAAACTTTAATTGAAGTCAGTGGAGGCTTGCTTGTGGTAGAGTGTGATCTTTGTACATACAGCTGTACACGAGCTTTGCATATGATTTGCATATGTCATGTTATCTTGACCCAAGATTTGATCAATTGATTTACAGGGTCAATTTCCATTAAAACTACAACTTATAGTGATTTCCTATGAATTCTGAATGTAATAAATATTAAATGAGGAACTTACTGCAATCACAGTACAGATAGGCAGGAGCATTAGATAGCTCTTCCTTGGAGAGTTCATATGTCCTACACTCCCAACTCTCTCCCATGTTACTCTGTTCACATATTGCATGGGCAGAGGCTGCAGAGGCAGATTCATGAAAGTGAGCAGGGATATATAGCACCCTGGGCTGTCCTTTGAGAGTGCCGACAGCACTGCCAGCCTTACTTTCCTCCAAGGGTAGCTCAGCTCTCAGAGCATCATGAAATACAAGCCCCTGCCTTTCTCTTTGGCTCTTCTGTAGAAACAGATATAGTCAGATGTTTTGTCACCAGAAGAGCTCTGTAGCACGTATTTCTCTAAGGCATCTAGGACTTACGAACTATTGTCAGGGACAGCACTTTATCATTAATTATATTCTTTTTTCCCTCCAACACATCAATTCTCCAGTAGCCAAAAAAAAAACCAAACAACCAAATTCTTTTTTGCAACACCTGCCCTCACCACCCATATCAGCCCAAGAAGGAAATAAATTTTTCACCCCAGGCTTTTCATTGCCCAGCCAGTAGTCCTGGGAAAGAGAAGGAATTGCTGGAACAAGTCTTCTTTCATATAACAACAGTCCACAATCTTGCAGTCTGTGCAAGTCTTGGTCTTGGCTTGAGCCATAAGGTCACACATTAATTAGTCCAATCCCCGTCTTGGGTCAGAGTTTTTCTTGTTCACCACAACTCGTTGCTCGAACGTTTTTGCTGCCTTATTCTCAAGCAATTCTGATGGCAGGCTGTGAATACTGTGGTGAGCACCATGGTTTTAAACTACTCTAACGTAACTCAAGCCTGGAAGTGCCCGCTTCATCTCTCAGAATACCACTTAATGGTCTCCCGCAGAGTGTACCATTACCTGGGAGGCCTCAGAGCTCCTGCAGCGGGGTTGGCTCCAGAGCCAGAAATAACCAGCAAAGATTTTTTTCTCTGAGCAGAAAACCTCTGCTCTAAACCAGAAAACAATTTGGTTTTTATAAGAATGTAATAAGGTCAATAAGAGGCCTTCCAAGCCAATATTCTGTCTCCCACAGTGACCAGTATTAAACACACAGGGAAGAGAGGGGCTTAGGGGTGTTGATTTTTAACTCTTCATTGGAAGGAAAATTCATTCTCAGTATCTGAACTAATACAAAAGTTTTCTTTACATTTCCGGCTCTGGCTGTATAACATGCAGTCAGTAGGAATTACCTGGTTTTTCGACTCCCAGAGCCACAGAAAGAGCTCCACCTCTACGACTTTGTTAAGTCTTTTGCTTTTCCGTCAACAAGATCCCTCAGCTCCTGAACCAGCTCTCCTTTCTGGATAGACATCATGCACAATGTGCATCCAATCACTCCAGGCCTTGTTGGGAGGTGCTAAACCCCACAGTCCAGCCGAAAACTTTTCCCATATAACTCTTCAGTATTTTGGGAAACCAGCCACAGGACTGTCTTTTCTTCAGTAAAATCTGCACGACAACCTTATAATTACACAGTACCACAAGAAAGAACACGTTTTGTAAAACTGCAGGGTACCACAAGTGCCAAAAGGGAACCCCTCCATTTGATGCTATAGTGTGTAAATCAGCCGTGTATTGGTTTAAATGCTCAGATAAGCCATTTGCAACTCTGCCGGAGTGATAGATCTGAGATCATATATAAATATACATGTATGCACACACGCACACACAGGCAGGCGCACACTGCAGATCAAAAAGGCATCTGGCTGTCAAACATGAAAAAGAAAACAAAAGGTGTAATTGTCAGCTGTCTCCCTTGGACACCTGGAGCCACAGCTAATGCAATCTTCTGAAAGGCACCTCCGAGCGTCTGCCATGGCTGTGGCTTTCATGTCAGGCAAAACCTTCCTCCAAAGGCAGCTAAAAGCCCACTGAGTTTCATTTGATTTCTCTCCCCTCTCCTGAGCCCCGTGGAAAAGAGATCTGGGCAGTGCAGCTTGGTATCTCACTTTAGGGGTTGTTTCTTTTTCTGCAGCCCAGAGGATTTTCAAATTAGTTTGGCCACCATTCCCCGTTTGCTCTACAGATTAGGTGTGCACATCTGTAGTAGACAGAGATGTGATTTTGTACCAGAGCCTCTTTTTTTCTTAGCAATCCTACTGAAATAAAAAAATAAATAAATACATGCTAGTCTCTCTACATCTCTGGCTCTGAGAAGCAATCCTTGTCTTTGCTCCCTCCTCTGCAGAAGTCACCTCTCAGCAGATGGTGCTTTGCCTGTGTGGACTGGCTTGTGCACAGCCTGCCAGGACCAAGTCCCCCTGGATCCGGCCACCCTTCCTCGGCACCTCTCCGTAAGGAACAGCTGCCATTGCTGCACCTTGCTGGGTGTCGGAGAAGGAAGGCAAGCAGCTGTTTCAGAGATGCTGCTGGCGCCGATGGAGGAAGACACCAGCAGGCAGTACTGAAGCTACAATGCAGGCTGTATACTGCTGCTGAGAGCTCGGACGTGCCTCTGCCAGTCTGTCCTGCTCTTCCCTTGAACTTGTCCTAGGCTTGGGAGCTCTCTGAGCCCGCTGATCCCTCTAGATTATGCAGCAAATCCCCCTGCTGCTCTGCAGGGCCAGCCAAGACAGAGCTGTATTATGCTTCGCCTAGTTTTTCTCCCTCTTGAATCAGTGGCATCTCCCCGTCTGGAGCTGGCAGGAAAGGTGAACAGCCTGTGGAGGTGCAGCAGGTCAGTAACAGCATGTGACAGCAGCCACACTGTCCTGGGGCTCACCCTTCCCAGGGGACGCAGCATTTTGGCCTCATAGTGCACACAAAATTAGTATTCTCATACCACCCGAGGGCTGGCAAACTGGTCACCTCTGCTGGCCCAGGAGGGCTCGCCAGCCAGAACCTGATGCTGAAACACACGCATTACTTTTTCCTGTATGGGGTAGGGTTTAAATCCAGGGGACTTCCCTCGTCTTGTGAGAAAGCCTTAGAAACCTGCATCCTCCAGACATGTTGCTGCAATGTCCTTTCACTGTTAAGACTAATCTTTCTTCTTTAGCCTCAGGTATTAAATCTGGTGCTAGTAAAGAGGTTTTGTGAAGACGATGTAAATGAGTTACATCAGAAATGGGCTATATTCTAGCAAGGAAAAACAAACCAGGTTATTTATATTCAGCATCATTATCCTGAGTTCAGAGTTCAGTATCCCAAACCATCTTTTTGGTGTATTACGTGCTCAACTTGATTATACTGGCATAGCTCTTTTGAACTGATGGAGCTATGCACATGCACAGCAAATGGCAGTCTGGGTCTTAAAGAGAATATAATAGAGCAAAACCCTACTTGGCCCTTAAGTGATGGGAAGGAGAAAGGAATAGCAGGTGCCAAGGGAAATCTCTGAGTGCTATCACCTCCCAGGCAGAGGAAGCAGAGTGATTTCAAGCAGATCTGGAAGCCCCAGTTGTTTCATTTTGCAGGAAGATCCCCATCCCATCTGCAGTGCCAGAACACATGCTGGGAACATTTTAACTGGAACTGGCACGTAGACCTTGAAAAAGCTGCTAATTCCCATTATATACAAGACGCTACAGCCTGTCTGTGCCAGGGTCGTAAAAAAGAGAGAGATAACTTCATTCCCTAGAGGATGTTATTATCCCCCCAATATTATTATTCCTCAAGTTCCATAATATTCAAGATATTATCCCTCCAAAGCCTTGTCAGCATGAAGCTGCTTGTAATCCAATCCCCACCGTACGGCAGCCAAAGATAGAGCCACCCTGTGAGGTATTTGGCTCGTCTCTAGAGAGCAGAGGCCCCCGGCAAGCTGCAGGCTTCATCACACGAAATAGCTCACGGGGGGAGGCAGACAGACCAGCGCTGGGTACGGGCGTAGACCCCCAGCACTCTGGACCAACTCAAGACCTAATATATCCAAAATGTCCAAGGTTTTAAACGCCCTCTGCCCCCCACCACCACCCCCCCAAAGCCACACCACCGCCTGGAACAAAGAGTCACAGCGGTGGGGACGCACGTGACTCCTCACATCAAAGCCCCAAGTCACGACGTTAAGCGGGCAGGGTTAAGCCTGCCTGCGCTGTGTGAATGGGAAAGCCCAGGACTGCCTATTCCGGTCACTTTTAGCCTTTGATCATGAAGCTGATGCAGATTGTATAAAAAGGCAGCAATCCTTGCAGGCACTCTCCCCCCTCCCCAACTCCTGGGCCAGGCTGCCCTCCCCCGGGAAAGAAGACGGAGGACTTGGGGGCAGATTCGCCTCTCTTGCACATCTAGAGTGATTGCACTGACGTCTGTGGAGTTATTTCAGGTTTGGACTTGTGTAAAAGAGATCAGCTTCTCATCGAAAGATTCTTGCTTGGGGCAACAATTAGTTTTGCTCTCATAGTGCTTGCATCGGAAACACCGGATCATTCGCACCACCTCTTAGCAGAGTCGAGCCAGGACAACATTGTTTGACAACATATCTTAAGCAGCTATTCAGCAGTAGAAAGTGAGACTGGGATGTGATGGGGAAAATCAAGACTGTTTCTGAATTTGCTCCAAGCAAAGGAGAAAAAAAAATATAATCAAGGGCAGAGAGGCAAGGAAAGATTTGGGTGTTCATATCCCACCTAAACATGGTGTCTGTCTTTCAGTGATTCATGACAAGAATAGAAATTGCTTTAATGCCAAAGCTACAAAGCCTCATATTTTAAAAAATACCCTGTCTTAGAAATATTGCCTCTTGCTTATTCAAACTCAACCTATATTCATCCACTTGTATGCTGCTAGAAAAGAAAAAAAATAGCATTTTTCTTCCACTTTATTTTCTTCAGATTCAGCCCAGCGGAAATTTAGCAGCCCAGATTTACTCAGGCGTTTTGAAGTCAGGCTGTGGTTCCTGCTACCTGATCCCACTTGTCTGGCATCTGGCACAATCCTGCTTTTGTTTCCTATGACTTAAGCATCAGGCTTTACTGATGTGTGGCCATATTTTGCTCAGCCCTGCAGGTCAAGTGAATTCCATGTCTGCATTGGTTCCCAAGGGGCCAAGAAGGCGGTCGGGTATAAGCTCTCACATAACCTCTTCTTCTGCAGCCAACTTTCCAAACGGCTCTTATTGCTCTTCATGTTCACTGAGGGGCTTTTATTTAACTTGGCAACTGCTGTCACTTTTCATGTCCATTTCCGCTCCCTCCTTTTGATGTGTAAATTATCCCTGGATATTGGCAAACAGGACAATTTGGGTATTGCTGAGGGCCCCTAGCCTGACTTCCCCCCACCTTCTACAATCATACAGACCTCATTGACTATCTTTCCTCCACCCCCTACTTTTAATTTGTTCAAGTAGCCTGAACATACACAGTCAGTAATTTGACCACATATAATCAGACACTGCAGCTTTCTGTATCCTGAGTCTTTGCCCCGGTTCCTTTCCGATTTAATGTATGTACAAATTGGTCATGGTGCCAGAGAGGTCCTGATTCGGCAAAGTGTTTCAGTACATGCCTGTAAGGAAGCAGCAGAGCTCTGTGCTGAGGAGGGACCAGACTCCCCAGTCTACACTGTGGAGCTAGGAGAAGGCTTAGGCACAACACTCTTCATGTCCCACGGGCTTTGCAGCAGCAGCGCTCCAGGTTCAAACAGTCTATCCAGTGTTTGGAAGGAGCCAAGTTTAAGATGTGACTGAGTCCATAGCCCACTCACACGGATGATGCCTAATCCAGCCAAACCACATGGGCAGGAGCTGGGCCCTCACAGAGATACCAACCCCATGGCTGAGGCAGCCTTCCTCTACACAAGAAAATGCATTTACAAGAAGGATAACGGACAAGTCTGGTCTTGAAGTGAGCTCAGATCGATGCTTAGCTGAGAGAATGTAGTTGATCTTCTGCTGGCTTTGCTAGGGATGTTTTCCACCTCAAGTGCCATTATGCTGTAACTCTTGGGACAGATACATTCTGTATAACAGCATCTGAGCAAGAATATCCCATGACATGAGATCTCTATGGTAAGTCATAACAGCACAGGTCCTGCCAGCACTACCACCTCCGAGTCCTCAACCCATATACACTGTACAGCTACAAAAGCATATCCACTGTCTCTCCGTGCTTCTGCTCTACTAGAAACTTTAGGAAGAACTGCAGAGAACTGTGCCTGAACCATCTGTACCCTGTAGAATAGACAAGGTGGAGTCTAGTCCTCACCTCCCTCCCCAAACACACTGAGATAAAGTGCAGAGAAACTGATCAAGGCAACAGTTACCACAGGCTGATGGGTATATGTTTTGGTGTGGCCTATTCTATACCATATGTAGGCACAGGAGCCCAGGACTCCACACCCAGGTTTTCCCAGCCAGAAAACTGTTTAGTTTGCCCCACCATAGACACAAATTAATGTGTACACAGTTTGAAAAATAGGAAGGGCGGGACTTGGGTGCGAAATGGGGAATACGCCGATATGACTGTATAAATTCAGTGCCTTAATGTGTCACCAATGCCCTTTGGCAAAGTAGCCTCTGCACTCTGCTGCAGTTTGTTATCCCTGAAGTGGGGATAGCACAGAAATGTTGTAAGGAGAACATTAATAACTGTGAGGCACTCAGAGCCTGGTCCTAGAGATATGCAAATACTAGGCTGGTTCAATAAATGGTGTACTGAACCTAAATGAGGGACCTTTGAAAAGTTTCTCACAGAGAATAAAATTGCCCTGCTCAGGGTAGCTGGTCAGCGGCTGGAAGCAAGGAGAGGATGCTGAGGGTGGTTAGCCATGGGAGAGAGGGACTTGTTTCCTCTTTACTTTGCTTGACTGGTTTTCAGGGAAGGGGAACGGCTGTCAGCTGGTTATAGTGGCACATGGTTTTTCTGTATTTGCATTTCAACTCAAGGGCATCGAGAGCAGCTGGAAAGCAGCTATTTTGTCCTGTTTAAATAAATAATGTGTGTGTGGCAGGTTGGCGTTCTCACCATATTCAGCCTTTGCTGTAATATCAGCTGTGGGAGATGCTTATGGCTTGAGACTTGCAAAAATAAGAGGTTTCTGACTGATTCTCTGAAGGTTGACCAACCGGTTCAAAGAAATCCCTCTCTGCACAGGCTGGTGTGGTTAGAAGCAAGCTTTGTGCTTTTCAGAGCTGGGGTAAGCTCATTTATGGGTTGTTCCTATCATTGGGAGATGGCCCCCATCTCCTTTAACACAGAGAAATGAGTCATCCTAAAGAGCTGGCTCAGCAACTGCAGTGTGCCATCCAACCCAGCAAAATACCTGTGGGTGTGGGAGATGTTAAGGCAGTTCCTTTAAATACAACATCCCAGAAAAGTGAGGGAACAAAGTGAGTGTAAGGTACTGTCATTTTAATAGATTCACACAAAACACACACGCTCAAGCCCTTTAGTTTTTCTGGGCTAAAGCAGGGGCACCGATCTTGTTTTCCTGGGACTGTTAACACCTGAAAAGCCAGGAGTTCATCTCAGTGACTTTGAAGCAGTAAAACCTTGAAGATATAATGTGGTTTAAACACATGGAAATTCCTCCAGGCCTTAATTAATTTAGTATTCTTCCACAGAAAGACTGTTGGCGTTGTAAATTATTCATAAGACATTATAGACTCACTGATCTCAAATTTCATACAAAATTACAGAAAAGCTTTCAAAACGTGAAAAAAAACAGCTCTCAAATTAACCCCTTGCATAATGCGTTTCTAAAATTACATCCATAGGGGGTATTTTTTTGGTTGCCTTTTTTTTTTATGATTCTATCATTATTGCTAATACATATAATTGCCTTTTGTTTAATGAGATACTCTACTAATTTCATATGAAAAACAACAGCCACTACTGGCAAAACCCAGGAGCTCATTTTATGGAAAACTGAGACATATTCATCACTAGTGCTTTAGCTGTTTCACTCCAGGTTTAATAAACTAGGCCAGTGGACAGAGCACGTCAAATAGCAGTTGCTGGTCGATCTGTCTCATACTCTCCATTTTATTCTGCCTACAGAGTCCTCTTGATCAAAACACATCACGCCACAAAACAGATAAATAAACAGAGCATAATGACAGCATTTTCCAAACCAAAATGACACCCTGTTTGGTGCTCTCTCGCAGTAAATCCTTGCAAATATTCCTTTCCCAAAGCACTAAGAACATAAGCAAAACATGGAATCATTTCTTTCAATAGTTGCAGAGGGTTTGAAAACCTGGCAAGTTAGCTTCATAACACACTATGAAATGTTTCAAGAACTGCATTTATTTACCACAAAACTTGCTGAAATTTAGAAAATTTCTCAGGTAGAAGAGCATGCTGGGTAATGGGAGTTTCTATTAAGATTTTTCTCATGAAGAGAACAAATCTGGTTTTCTGAAAGAGATGGTTCATATGTATGCAGTGACAGTAAAAACAGTTTGAATTGATATTAATGCAGCCAAACAAACCACTTATTGTTAAAAGTACTCTGTGATTTTGTTTAGTTAATAAGATGTTAGAAAGTACTGTATGCAACCAATGCCACAATATTATTCAATAGAAAAATCAAGACATTAAATGTATTCATTCTGGACTAAGATTAGACAGATCATCATCAAACACTCAATAATCAGCTGTCTAACTACTCATTGTCACCCACCAAGTAGCTGGGATACATAACACACAAACAGAATTGTAAATGCATCTCACCTTCCCTCTGTGCCGTAGTCTAAGCCTAATTCCTCCTTGATATTGAGCAAAATACCCTTATTGATTTGGCTTTAACATCCCCATTTCAGGCACACTCCTACAATAAGCCCACCTTCCTCACAGCATCCCCTTCACCACATGCACTGCAACATCCCAGTCTCCCCTGTGTTTTCTAACCCTCCCATATACCTCTGTCCTTCCCACACCCCGAGACTTTCCCACATCTGCTCTGGACTCGCACATTCCCCCAGTGTCACACCCCAGCTGTGATGGCTAGCCTGGAACTAGGTCCACACCAACTTGCTGACTGGTTGGGCGGCTGCTACCCTGCCGGAGGGATAACAGGCATCCCTGTCATTCCCTTGGAGGGATTTCTAACAAAGTCTTTCTCCTTTACCTAGCTGTTGATTTCCACAAAATGTGTAGGAATGTAATATCTGAGAGGTGGCTATCCTGTGTCAAAGGTGGCTGAAACCAGCCAATGGATTCAAAAGTTATTAAGAGACTGACTGGCAGGCAGGCAGAATAAGATCATAAATCTCATTCCCTTAGGAAACCAGAATAAAAGAGATTGGACTTTTTTTTTCTGTAATCCAGCAATGCTGAAAACAAGAAACGTCTACAATTCAGCTGTGGGGCCCCCAGAGTCATGAGATTCCAGGAGAAAAATACAGTAGTAGGTGAAGTTATCTTTCAGATATTTTTTACTTTACTGTACATTGAGTAATTTGCAATATTATTTTCTAATATATGATTTTTTTTGTTTTTTAAACTAGATCTAAATTTTGGCCTGATTAGGTATGGTCAGAAGCTATACGCTACAGAAATACACCAAATACCATGCAGCTAGCCAGAAAGTCATGAGAGACTGAGACACCAAACTGGATAAGTTCAATATAACTGAATGTTAAGACTCAGTTTTAATGTAGTCAGAGAAAGCTAATGAGTGCCTAAATACAAATGTGTATTTTGTTCTTCCGTAAGAATTTTGCACAGATCTTTTCTGTCTTTAGGAAAGCAAGGATTAGTGATTGGAGATTAGCCTACAATCTGTCAGAGGCATACATAAATCTTACACATGAATTTCAAAAATGAGATAAATGGAATCTTTGTTTAATATTTCTTGCCATAAAGAGTCCTAAGGAA
This sequence comes from Balaeniceps rex, assembly GCA_013401315.1. NCBI lineage: Eukaryota > Metazoa > Chordata > Aves > Pelecaniformes > Balaenicipitidae > Balaeniceps > Balaeniceps rex. The sequence continues at coordinate 24,829 of VYZW01033849.1, forward strand.
AGAAAGTAGTTATGCCAAATGTCTTCTGTGTGTGGTTCAGACTCTGCAAGCAGAGATTCTTGGAAATTTTTGGCTGAAACAAGGTCATCAAAAATGGTTTGCTGAGTTGAAAAATTTTGTTTTAAAAAAATGTCTTGACAAATGTTGACCTAATCCACAAAAGGCTCTTGAATGAACCCTGGATTCCTTACAGTTCTGCTGTCTTGGCTAGCAAGGTGTGCTAGTCCCAAAGCAGATGTACTTGGCAGATATCCTCCAAGATTTGAAGTAAGGGGCTTTTCACCCCTCAGCTGCTCATGAAATTAGCAAACCTGCCAGGTTTGAACCCTAATCAAATAAAAAAGTCTTCAGCAAACTGGAAATCCTTATTTTTCAGCCAACTTTCCTGCACACATTTGTCTTTGTGAACTAGAACTCCACAGAACACCCTCTGTCTTCAAGCTTCCCGGCCATATACAAAACTGTCATTTTCTAGATGGACTTCTCTTAGTAAAGGGGACAGAAAATCCTATTTTCAGCCTAGCCCCTTGGAGGACAGGCCATCTCTACCAGGCAGCCACTTGAAAAATGGAGCACATGTCCTAGGTGTGCTCCTCAACCCTCTGGACAGCAAAGCAGGCATGTGGTTCACATAGGTGTTCAGCCCTTTTGAGATGCCCCTGAGAATCCTGTTTGGCTGCTAGCTACCTCTCCAGACAAGCATGGGTCAGATGTAGGTCCTGTGTTATCGCTGCCAGCCCCTTACTGGATGTCTTGGATACCCTCACACATCTCAAATGGCCTCAAATTACATAATGCTTAAGGAACTGGATCCCACCCAGCAGGTCTATGTGATCTTGTGCAGCCAGATACACTCTCACCCTGCCCACACACCAAAATAAATGGACACAATCTAGCTCTAATCCAAAAGCCACATCATCACATTAGCACAACATTGAGTTTAAACTAATCAACCCAGACTCACAGTTGACATCTGTTTGCAAAAGACCATGTAAATATAACCCTTCCCAGAAAAGAGCTCCAACAGAGTCTTGAAATTCTCCAACAGTGTCTCTTGAAATTCTGGTTTCCAGACACAACAATCATTTCATCATTCCTCTCTCCACTTGCTGCCTCCACTGAGGCAAATGTGCTTTATTTTACTAGCCCAAAGCATTCCTAGAGCTGGTGGTCAGTGAAGTGATCCTTTATAACATCAGCCCTGTGGGTAATACTGTCCCTCCTTTTGCTAGTCCTTAAGTACCCTAAGAAGGACACTACAGCACTGGCAGCAGAAAGGATGACAATTCAGTCCCAGCAGCTGGTCTGATCATTCTGGTGACTCCTTGCAAATGAGAAGGCAAGGTTCAGTGAAAAACGAGTGCAAGGCAATCTCTTCAACCTGACTCATCTGAGAGAGGTCAGGATTCCTGACCCAGTAGCTACTCCCTAGATTGCCAAGGACCACTCCCTTGAAAGATCACAAGCTGTTCTAAGAAGTAGAAAAGGAAAGAAGGAAGAAGGACTATGTTCCTGCAGTCATTTCTATCCCTACTGATGTTGTACACAAGCTTCTAAGTTTTTCTCATCAATGTACAGAACATCATTGTATTTTTGGACTAGCCTACTGTAGTTCACCATAAGATGCACAGGTGGGACAATTATTTATTTGTAAGACCTTGTGTTATTGAAAGCTAGCAACTACATCTTACCAAGTGACTCAGAGCTTCCTACACCATGGCATACCGCTCTTCTCTTTGCACATGAGTTGCACAATGCTCCCAGTGTGAGCTATCATCAGCTTAAGAGTCTCACGGAAGAAGTTAAAGATGCAGGGGGAAAAGTAGAAGTTTTTAGGGAGCCAGAGGGAGGAGGGGGAATGACAACAGAAGTATCCATCCACCTGAGACACATACACACAAATCTGGAAAACATCTGCATATTGCATGCGACAGGTTGCATCACTTAACAATGTTTTTCTTCTTAACTGCTCATTTCAAGCTCTTCCACAAAAGAAATCAATTACTAATGACATACAGCCTTACTTTTCTTCCTGAACCCATAATTGCTTCCAATTTTAAGCTAAAATTAGCCATTCATGCTATCCAAATGAGCATAGTCTAGTGCTGATGTACGTAAACGATGCTTTAGATTGTTGAGCATAGCTGATCTTTGACAGCTTCTTCTTATAAATAACAGTTTCCTCTTTAGACTGAGAACTTTTCAGAGGCGACAGATGTTTGAAAGATGTGACTGAATTGGTTGAATAGCCTGTAAAACCCACCAACCTGAGATTTGCAAATACGAAATCTCAGAATTCTTACAAAGGCAGCTTGCAAGAAGCATAAATCACATCTGCGCAAATGCCTCTCTTTCAGCCTACATCCTTTGCACGTCACATTGTCAGCATTTAACACATAATAAATAATAAATAATGGTAATAATTTAAAGTGCTGACACAGATAAGCTGCGTTGCACAGAAGAGGACACCAGGAATCCATTAAAGGAAGTAAAAAGTAATAGTAATAATAATAATAGTAATACCACAATTTTTTGTTTCTTCAACAAGTTAGAAAATGTACTGCAGGAAAGCTGTGTCAGACAAACCTGTCCTCCATCAGCAGTTTGTGGTCCTGTGCTGAACAAGGGATACTGGGGGAGGCAAGGTCTGGTTACTTCGTAACTTAAAAAACAATTTAAAGTTAAAAGTCATCCCTGTGGCAAAGCATGACGTTGATGTTTCATTCTAATTTTACATCTTTTGTACCTTGCTCCTTGTTGAAGGAAACAAGCATGTTCCAGCAGTACTTCAAATGCCATGACTTGTAGTTGTCAAGCAGATAATCTGTTCTCCCAGCAGGCAGAGCAGAGTCTTCTAGTGATAAGCATTTTGTTTTTATTTACACATAAACATGCACAAGTACATGTGTATGCATGAGAACGCAAAACCAAAGAAACACGCTTGGTACTTGGGGAGAGCAAGATGAGTTTCACAGTGATCCTTTTGTTTTGGGGGGAAGGAGAGGGATTCAAACCACAGCCTCACAGCAGACCCCACATCTCCTCTGTTCTCTGTTCCCTCCTGTTGTAACGTGGAGTGTGGTTGGGATCACAATCTTCTCCATCTAATGGGTCACCCAGTAGGTTTTCACCTGTTAAGTCCCTTCAGAGTCCTTACAATACCCAGTACACAAGTTATGCTTCAGCAGTGCAGAAGGAGAATTTCACCTGCAGACAATTTGCTTCTCAAAATCCTGTTTTCAACATGACTTACATGAGTAAATAAAGCAGACAGTTCCAATCATGTTATTATTCCATAAACTTCACTCTTTGATTAGATATTCTCTTTGGAAAATTCATGCACCAGTCCCAAACTAAATGTACTTTGTCTGTTCAAGCCACATTCTGCATTCTGTGCTTCTTAAAGCAAATGGCTTCAGATTAGTAAAAATTGCAATGACTCTTTTGTTATACACTCTATCAGCAGCCCAGCATATGTTTTACAAAAGTCTCCCACAAGAAATAAGATAAATAGCGCCGTCCTGCTGCTTCCTAAGGTAGAAAGCAGAAACAAATTACCCAGCTAACACACAAAGTATACAGAATATATTACCAAAAAAAAAAAAGTATGCATTATTAGCTCTAAATTTATACGTCAATTAAGTTGTCCATCTCTTTGAAATCAGACATACTACCTTACCACTTTCTGGCTTGTGAATAGCATCTGTGAACTTTAAAAGGCAGAGGTACTAGGAAAGTTTTCATTTTTCACACTGTCATTACAGGAGCAAGGTTTTAAAGGTAAAAGCAGTCCACAGGCTTCACATGACTAGTGCCAGTCCAGCCACACACCAGCATCAATCACCACTTATTTGCAAGCATTCATCTTTTCCCAGTTCACGGTCCCTCAAGTTACAAAGCAAAACACCAAATGAGTGCACTGAATAGGGTGACCGGAGAGAGGCTGCTGTAACCAAACCAAAGGAGGAGACCTTTAATAACCACCTCCAATTCACTCCATCCTTCTTGCGTGACCTCAGTTGCGAGCCTGCACCTTCTCCACGCTGAAGCATCTCTTAATAAATCCCTCTTGTTCTGATGATCTTTATGAATTTTGTTGATTTAGACAGAAAAATACTTCTGTTTGTTCCTTTTTCCTGGCTCAGCTAACGGGCTATGTGTTTCTTCAAGCAGGAATTGTCCCTTCTTCTACAACTAGAAAGCACAAAGCACTACTGAGTTTTCCCACTAAGAAATAGTAATTCAATGCAAATAAGGCAAAAGCAGTAATCACAGAAATTGTCTGATGCTTCTCTTGACCAACTCCCTCTGTATTGTTACACTGTGATTACAGCAACAAAGAAGTTGCAGAAGCAGGAGAGCAACATTCCATATCCAATACACCCAGTGGGATATGGAAAATAAAATAATATAACCATCCACTTGGAAAAATAAGTCAACAACAGACATGCAAAAAACAATCAATGAAAAAAGTCCTCCCACATATCCTGGGACACATCATGTTCCAGAAGATTTTGCTGGTTGTATTCATTATGTCAGAGAATGACACGTTTGGGGATTCCTGGTGCAGTAAAGACTAACGTCAGATTTCAAGGACACATAAAAGGAATTAAAAGGTAGCCTATTACTTTAGCTTGGAGGTGCCCCAATACCTTACCCTGTATCAGAGCATTCATTTCACAAAATGAAATAAATTGCAACTATCATTTTCAGGTCATTTAATAATTTCTTCTCTTTCAGAGATTTGATAGTTGCTAATCTACCTAGAGACTAAGATGGAAAGGCAGTACGTGATAATATAATTAAAGATCATATCGGCGTGCAGATGCCCGGAAGTCAAAGTCTGAACAGGCTACTCTTTCTGTCACGGAACACACAAGTTTTACTACGATGTCCAGGAGTTTCACCTCCTGATAGACTGAAGAGACCACCAAATCCTTGGGACAGAATGCCAGAATTCAAGTATATAGCCTATTAATAGACACGTCAGTCAAGCTCCCACTGCATGTGCAATCAGCGTCTGGGCATCCATTTGCAGGACCTGCAGAGCAAGATTTAGCACTTCAAGACTACTTAAATAATTACAAAAATCAAAGATGTCTTCCCAGAAAGAAAAAAAAGCAAGAAAAATTAACTCCTTACCCCCAAGTGTCTGAGTCTTTCACTTATTTCCAGACTTCTGTAGAGAGTCATAAATAGAAGTATTAAGAACAAAGGCACAAGGCTGCAGCTCCCATTCTGTGTAAGACTGTACAGTATATTTGCACTGCAAATGGACGTATGTATCAGAAAACAAAGCAGAAACACAAATCAGCATACTTGGTATCCTACAGTTTCATACTGGTGCCGATACACAGCCTCACCTAGTTTACATGGCAGAAAAAGAAACAGAGCAATACAGAAAGTGCACCTTATAAAACAGATCCTCCTCCTCAGTTACAGATTAGCAAATTTTCTCTGCTTAGCCACTATGTTCACGCTTTGCATAATTAACCTATTTCATTAAAAGGAGTGCTTTTCTTAGGAGAAATAGGAACCCAGGTGCTGTAAGTTATAAAGATTTGCTCAGAAAATCCTATTTTTAAATCCTGCTCGTGTGCATTTACTAAACTAAAAACAGTAATATTACTGATTGAAACAAAATAACAAGGTGGGAAGAGGAGTGAAAAATACTAACCAAGAACCAAGGACATCACAAAATGAATAATGTTTAATCCGTCTTAATGCTACCAGGAAAATTAAGTTTAAGCTGCACACTTAATTAGTCTGCTAATGCTGTTTGATGGGCCTCCTCGTAATGTCAAGACCACTGGGATCTTCTGTGTGTCCCCAAGAAACCCGAGATTTTTCATTATGTCTGCATCTATAGCAGAGATCCGACTTAGTCATCCCTTCTCTTGGGCTTGAAGCCTATCAGTGTTTACACATAATTCATGTCCCTTTTGCTTATGCATTCACAGGAAGATGGCGCATGCTGTTCACAAAGAGTTTTCATATTGTTACAGCTGTGCATGTGAAAATCTCACCTACTGCCGGGGCTAGTCAAGTACTTTTAGGCTCCAAATGGCTGAATGTGTTTGTCAGGTCTAGCAGTGCCTACTCGCAGAACTGCGTATCGCTGTAGTCTTAAAAATAATGTCTGGGAGAATGGCATCCTGGCAAGATGCATGAAACACAGCTCAGAGGGTTATCAGCCTTTGTGTTAAGAACAGGAGAAAATCATTCCCCTTATCACAGAATCACACAGAATCACAGAATCTTTTGGTTGGAAAAGACCTTTAAGATCATCGAGTCCAACCGTACCTGTCCACTACTAATCCATGTCCCTAAGTACCTCGTCTACCCATCTTTTAAATACCTCCAGGGATGGGGACTCCACCACTTCCCTGGGCAGCCTGTTCCAATACTTGACAACCCTCCCCGTGAAGAAGTTTTTCCTAATATCTAATCTAAACCTCCCCTGGCGCAACTTGAGGCCATTGCCTCTTGTCCTATCGCTTGTTACTTGGGAGAAGAGACCAACACCCACCTCGCTACAACCTCCTCTCAGGTAGTTGTAGAGGGCAATAAGGTCTCCCCTCAGCCTCCTCTTCTCCAGGCTAAACAACCCCAGATCCCTCAGCTACTCCTCATAAGACTTGCTCTTCAGACCCTTCACCAGCTTCGTTGCCCTTCTTTGGACACGCTCCAGCAACTCAATGTCCTTCTTGTACTGAGGGACCCAAAACTGAACACAGTACTCGAGGTACGGCCTCTCCAGTGCCGNGGCACTTGGCCTTGTTGAACCTCACGCAATTGCTCACAGCCCATTGGTCCAGCCTGTCCAGGTCCCTCTGTAGAGCCTTCCTACCCTCAAGCAGATCAACACTTCCTCCCAGCTTAGTGTCATCTGCAAACTTGCTGAGGGTACACTCAATCCCCTCATCCAGATCTTTGATAAAGATTTTGAACAAAACTGGCCCCAACACTGAGCCCTGGGGAACACCACTCGTGACCGGCCTCCAACTGGATTTAACTCCATTCACCACCACCCTTTGGGCCCAGCCACCCAGCCAGTTTTTAACCCAGCAAAGAGTATGCCTGTCCACGCCATGGGCAGCCAGTTTCTCTAGGAGAATGCTGTGGGAGACAGTGTCAAAGGCTTTACTGAAGTCCAGGTAGACAACATCCACAGCCTTTCCCTCATCCAATATAGCACTGGACTAAAACCACTAAGGAGTAGGTAGATGTAAAGACCTCAAAATTATTCTGTTTCATTGATTAGCTTAGAGAATTTGTTTGTTAGAGATTGGATAAGGTCAAGAAGTCCAAAGGCTCCTTAAGACTCTGTTTGGTTAATGGATTCTGAGCAGCATCGCAGCACTTTAACCTTTCATCCCAGAGCTGGAGGCCAAAAGAAGCTCTCTAGCACTAATTATTGAGGGTCAGATTTACTCCTAGCAACAGGATCCACTAACCAGCAGGTCAAATACCATCCTTCTGATTTAAAAAAAAAAACACTTAAATGAACACACAATACCAGTCTGATCCTTCTGGGTGCATTGGACATTAGCTCCAGGGATGTTAATTAGTCCTATAAGGAAACACGCAGGGATATTCAGCCAGACCTGGTTGCAATACCATCTCTCTTCCAAATGCAAAACAGCAACTGATAGTAACAGGTTTATGTTCCATCCACACAGTACTGCTTAGTCCATGCTCTGATTCTAGTCTGATCTCCAAGAAGTTGTTTTAACACAGTATAACAAAACCTGACAGCCTATATTTCAAGGCGAATCAAGAAAAGCAGTTGTGGATTACATACACGTTGAGCCAAGTTAGTCTGATTACTCCTTCCTGGTTTTTTGACTGAGAATGGTGACTTTTGAATTTCAGCTTGATGGCAATTTTTTTTGCAATAGAGGGATACCTAATAATTGAAGAGATATAGCTAGTATAAAAAGTGCTCTTCCTTACATTATGCAAAGACACAGTTACGTATGAATGCACTAAAGTTATATGTAAAAATAAATACATGTCTGTGACAGAATCATCAATATGGACAAGGTTATTTTTATCAACTGCCCTGTACACCATGAGTATTTCAATATGAGATCTGCAACTACTTGCGGCTTCTACAGCACCTTTTGCTCTGTGACACATCACATAAATACTCTCTGCATCCGGCAGTGGGAAATATTTCAGTACATGTGTTCTTGATTTACAAGTTTAATTAGAAACTTTTATGCTTTATACTGAAATACCTTGAGAACAGCTTGAGTTGTCTGACCATAAACAAAAAAATTAGAATTCCAAACACATCTTCCCTGTATCTTCACGCAGTTGCCCATGATTTCTTGTGCAACCCTCAAAGAGTATAATTGCAAGGCACACGACAAAAAATTTGCATCGCATCCACTGTTCTCACCTTCCAATTCAACTACATATTTCAGCACACGCCAAACTCTACGCAAAAGAAGAACTTCTCTGAAGGCAACAGGAGAAGTGTGTAAGAACTGTGCTAGGGCAAGACCTTACCACAGCTCCTGTAGGCTTTCACAGATGGCACTGTCTTGAACCCCGCAAGTGTAATGCATTAACATGCAAATAATCCGTTGATTTTAACAGTGCCAAGTAACAAGCACAGGTCTTGCACTGAGTGTTCGGCAAGCAAAATAAGAGCACGTAGTACTTTTGGAACAATGCAAAACTGAGGTGGCAGCATTATCTTTATCTTATAGGTAAAGAAACCAAGAAACAAAGTTTGAGTGATCTTCATCAGTAACAGGAAAGCCAGGGATACAATTAACATTCTTGTGACTGTTCATCCACACTCTTACCCGTGACACTGCCATAGGGTCCATGGAAATAGTAGGGCTCAACTAAGCTTAAAGGCATAAAGGAAGAACAAGATGATTCTGTGTTTAAAACTCCAGAATTAGGGCTTAGAGCAGCAAAACTGAGATCCTAGCTCTGCCACAGACTTACTAAAAGATACTGAATGGTTCATTTAGTCCTATCATATTTGAGGTCACCTGCTGTAAAACAAGATTAAAGACATTTTCTTTCTGGCAAATGCAGAGCATCTTTCTGTCTCTTCGGTAGGCTTTTCCATGTATGTATTCAGTTTGGCAAAAATACTTTTTGCTGAAAAGAGACTGATCAAAAACATTCAGTCAGCCCTAAACAAGGAAGGAACTTCTCATTATCTGGGTTTATCAAAGTCTGAAAAGGTCTTGGTCTTTTCTGAGGGGTCTGCACAGTACTGTAGCACAAACAAATTGTAATCCAAAGAGAGTACACAATAATCTCATTCAGAGCATCAGTGGAATGGAATGGGCTCATTACCTTAAGACACAAAATATTATTTCTAAATACAGTCCCCTGTTTAGACACAGTAATGAGTCAGAAATGGCAGTGGCCATAAATTAAAAAGAAAGTATATCCCACAAATTATTTTGCATTCTGAGCTCGATGGTCAAGTGTTTGCAGAAAAGGCTCGAGTTAGTCACAGGAATAATGACAGTGCTCCAGAATTCCTCGAACTACAGCAACAGAATTTCCATCTGCTTTATTTCACCAACCATCTCAGTAACAATTGCACCACTGAGTATTTCTGCCTTGAGAAGGGGTACCACCTCCTTTAACAACAAGGGCCCTTTAAGCATTCTTGAAGGACTGGAGACTTTGGAGGACAGGCAAAGATGGGGAGGATGGCAAAATGTAAAACTACTTGATAATCTTCCTACACTCACCTTGTAATCCCCCTGCCCCCTTTTAATGTAGAGAAACTTAGCATAAAAGAAGCTTAGCACAAAGATTTCCTGAACAGCTCTGGCTCTGCCCCCATCACACACTGGCATGGCAGTTCTTCCCGGAGTCTCTGCGCCAATGCTGTAGCAGAAAAGAATCCCTTTGCCTGTGAAAAAGAACAAAGGGCATTGACTGTGGCAGCATGTCAGCAGCAAAGAGCGCTGGGGAAGAGGAAAATCCAGATCTGAACTCTCCTCAAAGAGCCAGGACTCTGAGTCCAGCATAATCCATGGTTTTACCAGATAACTTTGATAAGGTAGCTAATTATTGGCTGAGTAACCCCTTGCTACCCCTAAAATCAATTACCCCTCCTTCTGTATTGATTAAAACAACCTGTTGCTATTTTCTCACGATCCTGGTTGTCAGCAGTCCTGTTAGATGCTCTTTCTGTGCGCAGGCTATTCTCCTTTGGCTTTTGCAAGTGTAGCTCCTATGCAGAGGATCAGACAGTAGGAAGTTTTCTTTTAGTTTTCTTTCTCCTCTTCTCCCCATATCTTCCACTCATTGAAGTTATTGACTGACACGCCAGAGTGAAACTACCTTAACTTTGTACATTCAGCAAGTAAGTAATATGAAAGCTATAATGTAGCATTTTCTCATACAAAAAGTGTACCCTGATGCGTTACACCCTTTATTTGTAAATCAATGAATTAATTATTGAGCCAATAATCCCTGTTTCATGGCAGTAACTGGAGGGTGCCCATGGAAACAAAAGCATAGAGCAACTTTTTACTCGTCCCCTGATACAAACTCTGGGGTCTTGTGTTTTGTTATTCTGTTTATAAAGCTGTCACCGATCAACAGAATTGGGATATATAGTGCTTGGACTAGCACCTCTGTACCTAAATGATAATGGACAGTTGCATCTTTACTTCCTGGATCAAATTCTAGTCTAAGAGCTGTGCCAAGGATTCTGACTTTTACAAACAATCTCCCTACTAGCATCATTTAATATTTTATTGTCATCATGCCTGGGGCCCCCCTGCAACTGTTGTGGTCCCGTAATGCCAGTCTCTGCACAAGAATAACGGGAGTCCCAAAGAGCCAGCAATCAAAGCAGACAGGACAGACTCAGGCTGCAAGAAAAGGAGAGTTATTCTGCCCGATTTTCTAAACAGGGAGTTTAAGGCAGAAAAAGGTGTTGTGATCAGCTTTGACTCACAGCGTTTCAACGTGATCCCTTATGTTTGTTTCTCAAGTCTCAGCTCCTAGATACTCCTGCCTTCATTAACAGCAGATGAGACACAGCTCTGAAGATCAAATGCCATCCTTGACCAACAGCCCAGGTGTATCATGTGCAACAGGAGAACACTGTGCTGCTGTAACACACAGGACTTACGAGGAGGGAGCATATCACTTCCAAGAACACAGATTAGGAACATGAAGTGGTTTTGCCTCCAAGTCTTTTGAACCTTGCCTTTCTCTTGCACTGGTTCCAACAAGACTATATTGGAGAACAGGTTAAACATCTTCTTCCAGAAGTTTTTGAGGTGAAAAACATTTTGACCTGAACAACTTCACAAAGAACTTCTTTATGAACACAGAAATTTAGGAGGTTTCAATGAAAAGTTAACAGCATAGAAATTGAACTTCTTTTCTGTACCAGTTCTCAGAAAAACATCTCCTCCCCTCCCGAAAATACAAACCACCCTAACTCTTTCTATGCTACATTTTGGCAGGATGAGAAAAAAGACCTTTCCAAAGATGAGGTCCAGGAATACCTAAAAAGACAGTAGTACTTGTGACACAAACATAAGAACTGTTGCATGGGTTACCAAATGGCAGGCAATATTTTGGGAACATCCTGCCCCTGCACACCCTGCCAGGTCTCACAGCACTGGAACAAAGAAAGTGAGAGGCAGAAAGAGACATAAGGAATAGAAATAACTTGCTCAAGGCTAACCAAGAAAAAAACAGTCAGAACCAGGAATAAGCTCTCTCCCAGTCTCTACCATACTAACCCTGGCCTCCACAGACACATGGACCTTTTGTAAGTCAGGCTCTGTGAGTAAAGACAGTCCTACCCATNGAAGCAGGCGTATGTCTGGATTGCCTTAATTTTGTGGTTTTATATCAAATGCTGAATCGTACTCTAATGCTCTTGCATATTTAATTCCCCTTGTTCTTTTCAAACACCAGCAAATGTGACTGCTTGCACTGCCAAGACACTGCAAATTAAAACAATATACACAGTCAAAATAAGATATTGAACTGTTGCTAGAGCATAGCCCTGCTTATACAAGACACACCAGCAAGCACGTTCCTCTCACAGTGCAGTCCCCCCTCATGGTATGTTATGAATTATTCCAACATGACAGTCTTACAACATGAAGTCCATTGAAATCACAGTACAGTCCAAACTTCCTATTCATTGCAATGGGAGTCTGTCTAGTAAANGATGTTCTCCCAGTAAGATTGCTCTTCATCATGAAAACTGAACATACCACTGATATTTTGTGTGATGAAGACCAAGGCCTAATGAAAGGCATTTAAATCTGTGCCAGCAAAGAGGAAATTCAGACTTCTGAAAAGCTAAGAGATGTCAGAGCAGCTGGAAATATTCAGTATGATCCTCCAGCTGAATACAACTGTGCTGGCAGACAGGAAGAAAAGTCAGGAAGAAAGCAGGGCTTGCTCTTACAC